>JALPQI010003467.1:0-96869 GCA_025490895.1 Thaumatotibia leucotreta
AAGTGAATAATTATACCTACATAGGTATTAAGACTGATCTGAATAGTGCACCTCACTGTCGTAACAAAATACATATTTAAAAGCTTTAGACTAAGTGAGTAAGTAATAATGTTATGCAACTAGATCTACTTAAAAACATCTTTCTACGCAACTTTCAAAAGAAAGGATGTTGCATCATGGACCAATGCAAGCGTATTAGTAGAAGGTAAAGAACATGCCTAATTCCTATTTATTTTTATTATCGTTGATTTTATGTCTAGATTATTAATGTGAGTATTTATTTTTCATTATAATTTCTCTCAGTCTCATAAAATTGTAATTTTTTTTTCTTTATGTTGCTTTTTGCTCCTAGCTTTTTGTTCAGTTTTATGTAGGTTGGAGTTTGGTACTCTCTTTCTTTTTTGCGGTGGACCCTATACGTGCTCAGCCGTGACAAAAAACGGGGATAAACACAAGGACGATTTTTTGCAATATTTATGTGTCTTATTTACAATATACTATACCTAATATGTATTATACACCGCGGGCGGCTTGGCGTGCGTAAATTTCTCTTTTTTAAGGCACTTGTTATGAAAAAAGTCGATCGACACACGTGTAAAAAACTTCTTTTTAACTCGAGTGATTGTCGCCCTCGTTTCACTCGGGCTCCAACTTTCACCCTCGTCGAAAAAAAATTTTTTTTGCTCTTGTGTCGAAATGTACTAGTTTTTCTGGTATTCGAGTACACATAAGAACACATGAGAATGTGGCTGGCCATGCCAAATAGAGGTATTTTAATACGCGTTATTCGAAGAACTATTTACAATTTACATGATCGTTTACATTATGATTCACTGTTACGAAAGAGTAAATCAGTTTCATCGCAGAGAACAGATCCCGAGTGTATAATATATATGTATATACCTATTAAGTAGGTCAAGTAGGACATTAAAATGAATTTGAAGTAGTCAAATACTTATAGGATCGGATGATAATTATGGATTATATTTAGTCTTCCTATTATATCGCTGCCTCAATATTACAAGGTTCCATGTTGCACTTTTATCAACTTCAATTTTGAACATTGTCACTCTGACACTTAGTCCAGATTTAATTACCCTGAAACTGTAACATAGAACTCTGTACTATTGGGGTAGCGATTTGTCGCAATAGCTATACAATATTTATGTTCTCATATATAATAATAATTATTACCAGACATTCACTTTTTCTTTCACCTAGTGTTGTAAGTTCATGATATTGTAATACATCAGTTTTATTTGAGCTATAAACATAAAGTACCTATGATGTCGAATTACGCAAAAGCGAGACAACGCTCACCGGAAGCTACTGTATTTTCTTTCTCCTTTTGTGCTAGTTCGAATTTATGTTACTCATCAGTTTTATTTGAGATATATCATACTCGTAAATATCGACTACGAGTTACGCAAGAGCGACAAAAGACATATCAATAACATGAGCTCTTTTTCCTTTCAACTTGCTTGGAACTCACGAGTTTCACTTGGGTTATAGAAACACTCACCTGAAACTACTGCACGGATGAATGACCCAGTGGCCAGCCGCCTTCTGCCTGATGCGCTCCTTCATCAGCGCCTTCTTGGAGCCGAAGAGTTTCATGGCGAGCTTGTTGTCGGTAGGCTGGAAGAGCGCCTGGAGTTGGTTCCGCAGGAAGCCCTGCTTGGCGTCGGACACCGGTGGCGCGGGCTCCACTGGCGTGCCGTACAGGGACACATCGTCCAAACCACCGAAGTGGACTTTGCCGGTGCCGCTGCCCTGCTTTAGGGCCATATCGGCGTCGCCTGAAAGGAAAAAGGTGCGTTAGTATTTTGTTTATTGAGCAGTATTTTATAGGGGCCGCTATGTTATCAGTCATCAATTGTCTTGGACCTTCTGTTCTGGTGATTGTCAGAATTTAAAGCAGTGGAATTTACAATGACAATGGCAAAACGGATAAGAAGACTTATAGTTTCCGTGGGTCCCCCGTTGACATCACAGAGCTTTTGGAGCGCTGGTAACTTTCCTCATCAATAGGAATGCAAGTTACAACACTATGATTATGGTAAAGTGTTTTTTACCTGACAACGCGCAACGTGGTGGATAACCGCTAGATATGACGCAGAGGTGGCAGAGATATAGCGATGACGTGTAGTCACTATGGAATTTACACCCGTCCGGTTAAGTTACCTTTAAGGTGCGATAGATTACTAGAAATTTATTGCGAGTCCGTATGAAAAGTTGCTTTAGATTACGCGTAAATATTAATGAATCTCATAAGCGTTTTCCATGAAACTGTCAATCGAAATCATTTTGGCAGTCTACTCGTAGCCATAAAGTGTATATTGATTAGGGATCAAACTGAAGTCTGGGGATGGACACAAGGACGATTACGATTATACGAATCGGTATGAAATTTAATTGAAACTACTGTAAACACGCTGATAAAAGATTTTTAAGACATTTACAGGATAAGTGTACCTAATCCAATTTCATATTCAATTGTATTGGATTATCCCTGTTTTTTTCATGTATAAATACTATAGGATTCAAAAATATGTAACTTTATGGATATAAAAATAGCAAATCATGACTAAAAATCTCTTTTTCCTAACATTTTTGGAGCCCCAAAATCGACGGCCCCTACCGTAAGTTGTCGTATCTTGAAATTAGGGATTTTTATTTTATTTCATTTCATCATATCTTTTGTGAATGTTTACGTTCCACGCAAAAAAAAAATCCTATTACAAATAGGTTTTAGACACCCAAAAACTGTCGTAATTTAAAAAAGCACCGTCGTATACAGTACTAAGTGTAACTACGACAGTTATCAATTATCAGACAGTTGAGGCTTCTATAGAGGTAAACTTGGGTAAATAATTTAGGTACCTTCGTGGGGTTTCCCGTAGTAATATATAAAAGAATGTGATTGGAACCTACGGTTATTCTAGGAAAAGGTGTTTGAACTTTAAAGGGGTTTTCCTTCTTAGATAATTAATGCTAATGCTTTTAGCATGCGCATTTGCAGCTTACGATTTCACTCACAAACTGTGTTCCTGTAAACGTGCCAAAACTAGATTTGTAACGGTTTATTTCTCTGGTTTTATTGGATCACAAGGATTTTTCAGATGCAAGTTTAATCTCGTCATAATAAAATTCATTCGTTTCGGAAATGAAGTGAGGCTACTCTAACAATGGTCGAGGTCACTAACTTATCAAGCAACATACGACATAGTTCAGTCGTCCCAAAATGTATGGATGTGTGGACATCGAACACAATAGCTCGGTGGAGCCGATGTTATTGTTCTTTCCACTGCACACGCTTCCACGGTAATGTTTAATGTAAAACGTTTCCTGTTTATAGTGTGAAATAACGCCCGCACTTCATGCTTGCACAATACTTGCAGTACCTTAATTTGATCGTGAAACAATTAAGATTAAGGTGAACTGTATTATGCTGATCATGGCAACGACGAGGACAATGATACATTTTGCTATGAGATAACAGTAATTATCATTGGTCAAACTTGATGAAAACTCTTGACTAAGTGGACTACATCATTTGTCATAGCATAGCAGAACATAATTTTCTGAAAAATGGTATGTCTTTTCAATTGCCATGGTTAAAAATTTATGCAGGTTTCGATAGATTAGGTACCTTAATTTCAGACCTTATTTTCAAGACATTTCTAGAAAAACTCAATTGTACATAAACTAGCATACTTCAATTTATTACGCTCCAAACTACATGAATGCGAAACTTGCTATAGCATTGAAAGTAGCGACTCACAAGTAGCGAGAACGGGCCATGTTGAGTATGTTCATTACAGCTGATAAAACAAACGATTAAACAATGAGCCAATGGCACTTCATTGATTCAGATGGCGTCAACGACGTAACTGGAGACCGCCAATCAACTGACTCAGTACGCCACTGTTCTGATGATAAAATCGTCGCATTCGCACGGTACACTATCAGTTTTTTTAAAGGCTAGAAGTATTCTCGTTCATTACTTTGAAATCTGAACACAATTCTATAAATTTTCCCTTTTAATTTGCATGTCGTTCAGTTAAAGCAATTTAAAACGAATGAGTGTCCGTCTGCAATACGGTCACATCTAAAAGCGCTGATTATGTACTCGTAGTGCCAAGCCGTGGATGCACGTTCATTTCAAGTTTGGTTTTACTCTAGTAGATACATTAATTTTAACTCACTGACCAATACAAAATTCGTCTTGTTTACCCGACCAATATAATATCATCAATAAATTTCGCTTTCCGAGTAACATCTGGTACAAAAGATAATTAATTTGTCTGACGAGTTTGACTTGAACTTTAATTAAACGTCATATTCCATTTGAAATTTAATTATCAACAGAAAGAACCATTATAAAAGTATCTGTTCGGATTGAATGTTTCAATGAGCTTGCTTTTGCAGTTTACGTGAGTTTCGTAGTTTAAATGCTGGAATTGGAGGATAGACTGATAATGGCATTGTTATATCCCTCGATTGTTTGTTGATTGGCAGTAACCTTAAACTTTGTGACTGGCTGCCACGAGACCCGGACACGTGAGCGCCATGCCATCCACCTCCGCACCAATTAAAAGCTTCTAACGATTCACTTAAGCCTAATACACACACACGAACCCATTTGTCAAGGGACGTAGTATTATGCAGAAGAGACCAGTGGAATAAAATCGCTGTGACGGCTTTGCCTGTGCGGCATGTGTTGACATCTTAAGTATTTTGGCATTGCTAAGGTTTTTTGCCTATCTTCTTTATTTACGATTGGACTATGTCACATACGATACGAGTAGGTGCTACCTGCGCTATATAATTCATTAATTTTGTCAAACCCTCTTTCTACATCTGCACGTTGCGGTTTATTTGTCCAATATTCTTCGTGGGATTTCCACAGTACATGCATAAATTATGTCGTTGGAGTCGTTGGAAAAATCACTCGTTTGACGTTCTTTCTTTCGAATACCGTGCACATGCGTAGGTCATCGTTTTCATCTTACTCATTACTTACCTTTAGGCATTATGAAGGTTGTTTTAGTGGTATCCTCAGATTCGAACGATATGGTTAGTGATTACTGTTGTAATCGAGTCCCACGTCCCATGCACTAGTAGAGCACATCACAGCCCCCTGCAGTCTGCAGTCGAGCACATCACAGCACAACACAACACAGACAACACACAAATGCCTCAAACGAGTTAGCTTCCAAGTCGAGTGTAGATCTTCTCACTTACCTATGCAGAATTCAATTGACTTTGTGTTCTTACTTTGTTCAACGTTAGTTAATTTTGGCATTAGTTTTGGCTGAAATTATCAGAAGTATTTGTCGTCGATATTGCTAAAATTAATATGAGCTTGTAAAGCTTACAAAAAGCTTGTAGACTACTGGCCTATTTCTCAAAAGCTTGTAACTTGTAATACAAGTGGAAGTCTCTTTTTGACATAATTAATTAGATAAGGACTTCCGCTTGTAATACAAGTTACAAGCTTTCGAGAAAAGGTCCCCTGGAATTGATAAGTTGTAATGTTATTCCTCTTAGTCCTTAGGATAGTCTTTCATTCGTATTCTATTCCTAACAATAATTCAATAAATTGGTATTACGTAGGTACAAACCCAACCTGCCTATTTCTTACAGAATAGATCCGGCGATAGTATCATAGCGCTGCAACACTTTAGCTAACAAAGTTAACCCCTCACGTCCAGTTAAAGAGTAATTTGGAGACAATCGTAGGTGCAAATTGTGTCTTAGAATAGAACGAGAACAAGTCTTGAGACAATTACGAGACAATTGAGACAAAAGGATAATGTTTGGCCGCGGTGTCAAGGACGACGTTATTTGTTCAATTGAAAATAAAATTGACATGCGAGATTTCGCCCTGTTTACTTTGGAGATAAAGATTGTGGCGATACAACACGTACGCTGAGTTTGAGGTTTTTGCAACGGTTCCGGGGGTATAAAATGCGGTGCGGTAAGGCCGCGTTTTTTGTTTGTTATTGAGATGCGAGATTTGTGATACATCTACTGATTGTAGGTACCACGACTACTTTAGCAGAAGTAGACTAAAATTGGGTAATTATTGTATTTAGTTGAGTCAGCAGGAATTAATGATCATACCTGGGATAACTCGGGGCATTTATACGAAAGTGATGTAGCAAAATATTTTATCGACTAAAACATATCGATGTTACTGTGAATGACAACATCAAAATGTTATTCGGCATAAATAAATATTAGGTAAGTACCTTCAATTAAAATAAAAAATAAATGTAAACAGGTAGTTACGCGTTTATTTTAAATTAGTTTTCAAAATATACAATTAATATTAAAATATCAATATTTAAATTGTCATTTTGATTAAAATGATATCTGCATACAAGAGGCCCGATATAAGATTATGACATCGAACCTCTGTACTGTAATCGATAATGTTCAATAAGCACATACTTTATTATAATTATATCGACATCTTTTTAATCGATATCAAATCCCTATAACTTGCCCCCAGTTATCCCGGGTATGTTAATGATTTATGTGATTAACTGATTAACTATATTCTGTAACAGTCACTTGCAGCAGTTGCAACAAAAAATTACGAGCTGAATAGCGAACAAGTTCATCTAATTTTAAATAAGTACATTGTAAGTCTATTTGCAAAGCTATTAAATGTTAATACGTATAAAAAGTGTTATTTGTTTAAAGTGGTATTTTTTATTTGTTACGTATGATAAAAACTTTAAACACCGACCAGCATTCGCAATATTTAATTGATTCCATAGAATGGTGTTTAGATGAAGATATAAGGACATAACCGTTAGATTTGCTGAATAAATGCTGAAATGAATACCGACGATCTCTGGTCACAACATAACGCTAATTTTGACTTTGTAGTTAATAGATACGTATTTAAACTACAACGGAACTTAGATGTACTTAAACGTCTTTTTTTGTGTTCAGTAAAATATTAATTTAGTAGACCAAATAAAATTATATACTTTGGTTTTAAGAGGTAACACTACTATGTATACACCGTGATCTCTAATAACCCGAAAGATTTTAACCACGCATTTTTGATGTAAAAACAAACAAAATATTACATGACTTTTGTCATTTATGGCGAAAAAAAAAATTTTTTTTTGAATTTTTTTTTCAATTGTTATTTAATTTTTGAATGTATTTTAACATAAAAAGTAAAAGTTATTCATGAAACTAGCACTTACAATGAGTGTTAAGGTTTTTTTTTTACAAAAACCTCATTTTTAAAAGGTTTTATTTCTCACTTTTCGACATCTATTAATGAGGTTAGTGAGACTATTCTCCATAATGACACCAACGCCGCTAAAAAGACCTTTTGTACCGAGTTACAATTAGAAAATATGTTTTTTTTTTATTTGGTAATAGCTCTGAAACTAGGCGATATCCAGAAAAGTTTATACGACATTATAGTTTCTAAATGTGGTCGGGAGCACACTGTTAAAATCTTTCGGGTTATTAGAAATCACGGTGTATAATTTATAGAAATACAATATCAAACACAAAAAAAAAGATATCAAATATGTATAATGAATAAACTAAGTAATAATCAAAATACATAATTATATACGTTTCGTTAATTGAACGGTCGGACTTATTGTGACAGGGAGCGCGGTTTTTACCCGGGAAAGCACACAACTCTACGAGTAACAATAAAATACATATTATTGTACGGGTGGTACCTATTCTTTTTTATATCGCATTAATTATAGGTAGGTAGCAGATAATTAATCATCAGTGGGGTCACACCAGGGCCATACTGATACGCTTCCCACATCCGCTTTATAGAACAAACAATATTTGCCATGTCCATCGTTCTTGAGGAAAAGGGTCACAGTTATAAAATAAACAATCGTGTAATAAATCGTAAAGCACCTAATCACAATGTACATTGAAGTTACTTTTCCTAGTACATAAATACATAAAACTAATATAAGGAAGTATTTACGCCAAGTATACTGTATTCAATAGTACTGTACCTTTATTAAAGTTGCCTGCATATTTTTCAGGTACTATTGGCACTATATCGCACACCTAGATCAAAACAGAATTAACTCATAATTTACAATCTCGGTCAAGGACGATTACGATATACGGATATGGATCGGGAATAAAATTTAATTGAAAATAGTGTACAGGATAAGTGGAATCCAATTTAATATCCAATTATATTGAATTTTCCCTATTGTTTTCATAGGATCCAAAATATGTCATTTTATCGTTAGATAAAAAGAGCAAGTCATGACAAAAAATAACCTTTTACCTAACATTTTTGGCGCCAAAAATGTTTAAAACACTTTAAAATTTTGCCTGCACAAATCAGTGTCACGACCATTTTTTTTTCTATTGTATGATTAATACTATCATTTCTATGATTACGATGCACTCAATACGTAAAGAATTCTATCGCGCTCGCACTTCTTGGAGCGAGTGCGATGGCCTGCTTTACGTATCGAGTAAAACCTAAAGTAGGTAACCGATACCTGCCAACTCATGGTACGGCTACGGTAATGAAAAATGTCGTGTGTACCTGCGAAAAGGAACTTCAAAAACTTGTGGCGATTTGTATCCTAAAGTTTCTGTCAGTTAGACGGCGGTCGGTTAGTACGTGCAGTCACGGTACGGGTCAGGTGATGGCTTATGGTGGTCAAATTATCAATTTATCATACTTTGCGTCACTTTTGTACACATACCTAATTGTTAGAACGTGGCGGCAACGACGACAAACGATTAAACACGGGATCGTCATAAGCCTACAGGTGTACTTTTTCAAAGAAAATACTGCAAATGAGCTGATTTTAAACAGAATTCCCAAATATTTACAAGATAAGTATAGAATCATTTGTAACATCTGATTAGGTATATTGGAATTTCCTGAATTGTCCAAACAAAAAATAAAAAATTGGTCGTTAGTTTAATTAAAGCAAAATTTAAGAGTGTTTAAAAAACCACCACTAATGTACGTATGTATGACAAAATGAGTTTTTTAATCATGAAGCTATTTTTATATGCATGGAGTTATCTGACGATAAAGTTACGTGGTTTCTAGAGTCGATGAAAAAATCAGAGAAATTCCAATAGTTTCATATTAACCTTCGGCATACGATGTGGGGTTACAGACCAATGTATGGAAACGTCATATTATTACAGACATTTTTCACCTCGTATGCGGAGGGTTAAATTGATTTCACTTACCCTGTAAACATTTTTGAAATCAATCTGTCTAAATTATACCCGACCCGTATAATTTGACCGAGAGTATAGTTTCAAACATAAGTACTACAGGGTGATTCATGAGTCATGAGCAGGAGTGAACAGGCTACTACGGACGGTCATGCTGACCGACTTTCACTACGGCGATAACCATGAAATCACCAAAAAAAACTCTTAATTATGAGTTAATTGATCCTTAATTGATAGTTAAGTATGAATTAACTCATAATTAAGAGATTTTTTATGCAATTTCTTGGTTGTCTCCGAAGTAAAAGTTGCTCAGCGTGACCGTCCCTAGTACCCTGTTGACTCCTGCTCATGACTTAAGAATCACCCTGTATAAGTAGGCAGATAAAAGTAGAGGGTTGGTCGTACAGTGACGTCTAAAAATATATATACATTTCAGAACGTATCTCCGATGCTCAAGGATCAAAATTGATAACATATCTTTGAAGCCGACCGTACCTCTCTTCTTCATATGATCAGCTGTTTTGAATTCATGAATAAACCGAATGTTTTCATACGTAATAAGAAATGTATTTCATGTATTCCTTGTGTATTGCATAAATATAATTCACTTGGGCTGTTTAAATGCATACGTACCTACGTACCTAGATGAGTTGAATGTACATTGCAAAACAATGAGGCCAGACGCTGACTCTGAATTAAAACAAACTGAGTACCTACAGGTACTCACCTACATCGGAACTATTGTAAGTACAATTTGGGTAAAAATGGTAGATCAGTTCAGTGAATTTTAGTTAAATCACGAAACACGAGTGTACGTAGATAGGTACCTAATATTTGAAAGAGTGATTTTTGTGGTAGGTACTTACTTCAATGTTATACCTATAATATTCCAAACAGTTAAAACTGTTTCGATGTTAAATAAATGATATCGATTCCGTACATATGAATTAATTACCCAGCAGACAGTAAATGTTAGCGGGTAAAAATAACAATATACCTACACGTAAGTATCTTGTGTAGGCAAATTAGCTCATTGTTCCTTTTGCATCTCTTTATCGAGTAGCAGCAACGAGAACTAGAAAGTTGTTTCTAGAAAAAGTTGTGTCGAAATTCCATGACTAAGACAGCGATATTACTTTTACACAAATAAAAACAAATGAGCGTGTGCTGCTGCAGTATCGTAAATGTGCGAGCGTATCGAATGCGATCATCCAAAGTACGCATGTTGGAATTCCTTATAATAATTGCGCTCAACGTTCTATATATAAGTATAACGATGTCATAAATTATACTAGTAAACATAAACTTGACTCTGATAATGATGGTTATCGGCAAAACATTGACCTTAAATATACCGCAAGAATATTCCTAATTCGAACCGATAACATTACTCACTTTCGCGGCTCGCAAATCCACATGTGTACTTCCTCAACTTGTGGAACAAGTAGTTGGTGAATCTCGCACAACACATTGTGAACGTTTTTGCTACTACGGCTTACAACGGTACTGAATCGGTCATTTTGTCACTGCGCGAGCGCGGCGAGAGGCGAAAGGCGCGCGCTACCGATCGACGCCCATGCTACTATGTTTGATTGAGCTTGCCGGACGGTCTCCGACGCCCCAAAATATACACAAAGCTTACACACACGGTACACCATATGGAAACCGCGGCCGCGACCGCGACTGGCCGAGCCCACAACACACCATGCACTGATATTTTTCTCGCAACGAGGAGCAATTAATGTCAATGACTGACGAAACAGATATAAAGCAGATCACCGCAAGTTAATAATTACTGGTATCGTTAGTAGCTAGTACTTACTGTCCGGCTCTATGGTCAGTTTTATGAGTCACGAGACTTGAAGTCGGCAACCTGGTTAACTCGAAGGTTTTGATTTTCCTAGAACTGAATCCTTGAAGGAGGAAAATAAATAACCAGTTCATGAGTTTTTATTGCAAAAGTGTTTTAAAATACTGTGAAAGTTTCCAAACTATCGTATAATATTTCGGATAAGTAGCTTAATTCTCTAATATACCGCCACATTACGATAATAATGCAATTACTTAATAGTAAAATGTGTCGGTATAAGTAAATACGAGACAACAATGACGTATAGCCGTAGCATGAGCTGCCGCCGTATTTGTACCACGGACTTACATTCTATCCGGCTTGCTCGCACCAATATGCGAGTACGAGCGAGATGGATAGAAAGTAAGTTCGCGTCAATAACGCGCTCATGGTACAGTCAAGGGTATAAATATGTATACACTTTTTTACTTATGTCTGGAACATAAGGTCTAAAGTTGTATATATATTTATGCCCCTGACTGTACTTACTTACATGGTACATGGTAACTTCTCGTAGGACATACCTATTTAATAATCGAGTTGTAAACAGTATCCAATTACCTAAATTAAACAAAACTAATTGCGAAAACACTAAAGCGCTGCTTGACGAAGAAGAAACTAAACACCCATTATTGACTTATTACAAATACCTATTTGTATTGCTACTAGTTACGTAATTTACCTGCAGGATAATGTACAGCTGCGAGTATGCGTGTTTTGTTTCGCGTAGTAATTAGTGTAATGTATATTCTGAGATTTCTAAAGGTGCATTTAGACCAAATGAGCATTCGCACATTCTATCCCCCACTCTACGAAATCAACGATTTCGACGAATCACGTTTTGTGTAAAGAACGAATTTCGTAGAGTGGGGCATAGAATGAGCGAATGCTCGTTTGGTCTAAATGCACCTTAAGAACAAACCTTTGGCAGTTTAGCAATTACCCTTATATCTAATATGACGTTAAGGCTATCGAAAAAATGGTGAGTTTTACCCTCATCATATTAATAAGAATTAATATATAACTGTCAAAAAATCATTCTTATGAATCACAGACTATAATGTATTATGATATTACTTTATTTTTTACTTTAGCCTGTGAAATCTAAGAACGAACATTTGAAAGTCTAGAAATGGTCCTTATTATAATATATGACGGTAAGTATGTCGGAAAAATGGTGATTAATAAAGGTTAATCTTACTTATTTACTTTTACTATGACAATTTTAACAGGAACCTCCTCCATTGACATTTGTTAAGTATATCAATATTATCAATGAATGGAATTCAATACGATAATTTCAAGAAATACAATTTATTGTATTGTAATAGGAAAATATAAATTGACCGTCATATTATGTATCAGACAATAGATAAATGGCGTCAATGATTTTAATAATAACTTGTGTAATGAGAAGAATGCATTTTCCTTTCTTTACTACCTTTATTGGAATTACAAATAAAATAATTCAATCTTAATTACTACTAATTGGTATTTATTTGTGTAACGGTTAATGAGTGAGTAGAGCATGCAAGTAAGTATCACAAGGAAGAAACATTCGCACGACATTGGTTGTACGATGTACTTAAGAGGCCTTACTGCTTAAGGCATTGGTCCCATCAAAAGCGATTTGGCGATTGATATGTTAATTACATAAGCCCACTCATGTTTTTTTCATATTTTTTGACCTATGCATCAAAAGTTAGAGGGGCACACTTTTTTTATTTTGAAGCGGTTATCTCTGAAAATATAGACTTTAGAAAAAAACTTTGTTTGAAGACCCTTATTCTTTTTTAAAGACCTATTTAATGATATCCCACACTATAGCATTACAGAAAATAAAAATAAAAACATCCCCACTTCACCAGCTGGGGAGGTACCCGAAGAAACACTTTTTTCTAATTTTTATTCTACCACTTAGTCGACATGATTAATATGTATATCTGTACCAAATTGCAGATTTCTAGTACTTACGGCCCCTGAGCTATGCTGCGGACAGATAGACGGACAGGCGAACAGACGGACAGAACGAAACTATCAGGGTGCCTAGTTTACTACGGAACCAAAACGAACAAAAAATTGGTACACGTCAACTGTGTATTGGTACTCAGTTTGATTCAATAGCAATTCACGTGATCAATTAGGAAAAGTAGAGGCATCGTAAGAAGTCGTTTTTGACGTTTGTTTGCACATGAAGTTCTGTAAATGTTGACAGTTAGTATAATGGAGCAAATGTCAAACTTCATTGTTGCCTGTACGGAATAGTGATGTTACTACTGTTGCTGCAATTTACCGATACGTCAATCGAAATAAATAAGTAAACCTTTTTTATGGAGGTACGAATAATTGCTATAATAGTAGGTACGCACATATTTTCTAAAAGTTTGTTATGGTTTCGACAGGTCCTCGCGAGCCCGTGTGCCCGGTGGATACGCGGCTTTACAGACTGTGTTGAACTTGACAACCAGATAAATGTCAAAATTGTTATAAAATCACGTATAATTTTATTTTTCGTAGAATAATAATTTACGTACCACTACGTTATCACCTAGATGTGCTCTGATTTTAATAAATGGTTTTAGTGACTTTATATACTGTATATACGGCATTTCTCTATTTGGCATACCTACATTGCCCTCTGAGCTAGCACGCAAGTTTACCAACGTGGGTTGGGAGTGGATCGCTGCAGGCTGGCAAACTCGCGTCCAAGCTCACGGTCTCAACCACTGCCAGTTCTGCATTGACATTACTACCAAGTGAAACTACCTACGTATATTGTATATCAGACTCCGATACTATTTGACCTGGCATTACATTTGGACACCGATTACCTACTGCTATTAATTGTTGACCTTGATTTTTAATTTTGACACTGGTTTTGACACTAGTTACTATCTCTCGCTAACAGAGGTTGTGGATGCTATTTCCTCTATAGGTCACGTCCTATCCGTCCTATAAAAAATCCTACCTAAATGCGATTTTACGTCATTATGATGTCACCGGCACCAAAGTTTCGCTGCCTGCTAATGATTCTAAGTAAGATTACCAAACACTTTTTTAGTTCGGATTACCTAACACTTTTTTAATTAAATTTTTTTAATGGCAAGTACCAGATCTATCGCCCTTTCGCACTTGACTGAAAATTTTACGACGGTAAAATCGAGCGTTTCACTACACTATTGTGAGCTGTCAAAAACGACTTCTTACGATGCCTCTACTTTAGGTATTAACAACGGTACGTGACACAGCGGCTGGTATAATCCATTAGTAATTTTATAATCATAGAAACATCCAAACGATTTGCGTGACTAATCTATTTCTGTTTTGATTAACTTAAATGGTCAGCCAGGGTCATGTCAAGATGGGAATCAGATCTATCTTTGTAGTCTAAGATGGGTTACATAGAGAACGAGTATATCCTGATCTGTTATTTGAAACCAATATTACTTGTATGAGAACACATGCGAATATGCATAAATATTGATAGGTATCTACTATAAATTGCATAGGTATTAGAATTATCAACAAGTGAGCATTTAGTAAAAAGAATCTCCCAACTTTGTCCCTTGTCATAAGGGCATTGAGACATTTGATTTGTATAAATTACAAGCCACATCTATCTTCATGGTAATCGATAAAATTGATCGTTTTTACTAAAACGCTCACGTATTCAAAGAGAGAGTATAAAAAATAGAGCGTTACGTTTCCCTGAAACAGTGTTTCAATGTGTTTTTTAGGCGTATGGTGTATGAAATGTATTAGTTTCACAAAATCACAAGCTTAATTATCAATCACAGAAACTTAAATCGCTCCACGTATTTCGACAAATATTTATGTAGGTACCTAACGCTAATGAATAATTATACGAACCTTACCAATTTAACAGAGGTTTTTTGTTGATATGTAAGTACATGTACGTTCATGAACATAATAACAACGATACCTAACGTTAACTACGTCTCACGATAATATAATGATATAAAAAGAAACACATTGCAAAAATGTAGGTACGCTCTGTCACTTTTACTTTACAAAAGTTATAATCGACAAATTAAGAACCCGCTTGGTATCAACGTGACCTCATTTCATTATACCTTTTCAAGATCCTTTTAAGATCCTTGGAGATTTCGAGTAACATAACATACATACAATAATAAAATCAGTCAAATGAAAACCTCCTCCTTTTTTGAAGTCGTTTAAAAAGGTAGCGCAGAGTTACCACGTGAAATGCGTTAGCAAACCAAATTGACCTCAAACGGAATAAGCAGAGGCAAGAGATTTAGCGGTCGCAATATCTAGGTAAGTACTGAATAAGTAGGTAATAAGTGAGTCAGTTGTTGAGTTTAGTGAACAAACAGCAAGTTGAACCCTGTGTTACGTGATTACGTCACAAGCTGTCACTCTGCACCCATGTTACCTCGGGTTTGCGGGTTAAGCACCTACTTACGAACTAACCTACCTGTATTACCTAATATTGTCATAGGTTTTTTTCGTCGGTTGGCAGCCAAACTATATGATGGTGCTATTCAATTTGCATTTTAGGTAATTATCTTTGTACATACTCGGGTGTTACCCGCTGTAAAAACCATAAAAATATAGGTACCTTCATATTTAAACGAAATATATCAATTCCTTGAACGTATTGGGAAATACCCTGACACGAAAGCTCAACAATCATGAGTGTTTTTGTGAGATTCATATTAATTTATTAGGCAAGGGGGCAAAGTCGATGTTTGTGTCTTGTGCCTAATGTGCATAAATTGATAGTTCCCATCTTCCCATCCAAATCATTGCAAAAGGGAACCTTGAGCATTTCGAAGATCTCAAGTGATGTAAGAGGAAAAACTTTACGATTGGCAAATTAAATAAATTAATATGTATATGTAGGTATTGGCGATAATCACGGGCAATACACAACCTATTACATATGACTGTTTTAAAATAAAGTGTACGTTGCATTAATCTCTCCAAAATAGTGACTTTTCGGCTTAATGGAGACTTATTTTCTTCTTGGGTTCATTTTAATCATGTATGATATATTATGTGAGTACCTACAAATAATTTGTGTGTAAAATGAGCCTAATAAGTTAATATCTTGAAGGTTATGATTATGAGAGAATTTAAACTTATTAAAATACTCACTTTTTATAGGAGTTCCATCTGAATACTATCTTTCTAAATAAATGTAGTAAGCGCCCAAAAGTTTCTAGACTCTAGATTTTCAAAGAGTAATCGCTTTAGTAATGCGATACTAACGAACGTGTTATAAATCGACATCATTTCTTAAATGCTGAGATATAAATTATATACGAGTACAGTAGGTCGCTAATGGCAGATTTAAACTACATAATCGAAGGTTGTTAATGACGTATACGACGATAGGTATACAGAAAAGTAAACAACACTTTCGGATCAATTAAGAATTCTCAAATGTTTTTAATGACAAGTATAACTATATTAGGGTGCGGCACCACTGACGCGGAGCTGTAGGAGCTCGGCCAATGAGACCGCATCACAGTGTTTCGAATTTTGAATTTGAAGAATGTAATTGGTCAATTTTGCACTGCTCCCTACCGCTCCTCGTCAGTGGAGCCGCAGCCTTATATTGGAAACGAATTGGTTTCATGTCTTGGTGCCTAGGCAGAGATGAGATCCTTGATTTACGCCAAATTAGTGTTACAATTGCTAACCCTGGGTGCTTAGACAAGTTGCCAATCGCTAACGCTTAGTCGTCAATCGTAAACGAAAGGCAGCTAACTGTCTTTGTCGCACTAATATGAAAGAGTGACAAAGAGGAAAAACTACGATACGCTAAGAAGCGTTAGCGATTGGCAACTTGGCTAAGCACCCTGGCCATCCATTACTTACGTTAGTAGGGTTGTTACAGGTTACACAGCATTAGCCGTACCACGAGTTGGGAAGTGATGGTTGCGTTCCTTGCGCTGCGTTCTCTATGTAAAGCAGTCTGTCACGCTCGCGCCGATGTATTGGAGCAAGTGTGATGAGACACTTTACGTATCGAGTAAACGCTAGCATACATAACTGTTGCCAACTCAGGGTACAACTACAGGATGCTTAGCCAAGTTGCCAATCGCTAACTTATCGTAGTTTCCCCTCTGTGTCACGATTGACGATTAAGCGTTAGCGACTGGCAACTTGTTTAAACACCCAGGCATCAAAATGCGGCGTCTGATTTTAGTCTGTAGTCTGTGACGTGAAATTGTATGTAGATAACCTATGTCGTGACTACACACGACACTGACATACCTTAAAATTCTTTACCAAAGGCATAGCCAGAACCTAAGCCGACCATGTAAAGAATGATTAGCAATTTGCGTGTTATGCAACTCACTAGGTTCCAACTTGACATTGGACTGCCAATGACCAAGCAAACATGCAAGGCACGCGGATCACCTTATCTCAATGCGACGGTGTCATGTGGAACACCCTGACGCGAAAAAAGGGCGTACACCGTGGTCTCTTATAACCCGAAAGATTTTAACTGTGTATTCCTGACCACATTTAGAAACTATAATAACGTATAAACTTTTCTGGATATCGTCTAGTTTCAGAGTTATTACCAATTAAAAAAAACAATATTTCTAATTGTTACTCAGTACAAAAGGTCTTTTTAACGGCGTTGGTGCCATTATGGAGAATAGTCTCATTAACCTCATCGATGTGTACAAAATGAGGTTTCTGTAAAAAAAAACTTAAAACTCATTGTAAAACTACTTTTATGAATAACATTTAATTTTTATGTTTAAATACATTAAAGAGTAAAAAAAAAATTAAAATAACCATTTTTTTCGCCAAAAATGACAAATGTCATATACAATTTTTTGTTTTTTTTTACATCAAAAATGCGTCGTTCAAATCTTTCGGGTTAAGAGACCACGGTGTATACATAAGCACTCTATGACGAAAAAGCCTGTTCAAATAATTATGTCAGGTCGACTTTTTACAGGCCCACCAGAGGTGACACACGATTGTCTGACCTTAGATGGCGCACGATAAGCCTTAGGGTCCGTAACGCGATATTTATGATTATTCGTCGTTGAACTCGAGAAAGGATGTTTATTTTCGGTTTTCTTTAAAGGTTGGTGCGATAAACTTTGTCCACTTCCGTAATGGTAGTAGGAACATCTCAGGTACAGGATAAGTACAGTCGAGTGCATTAATATATAGACACATTTGTAAGGGATCAGTATGGTGAAGTGTATATATATTAATTCCCTTGACTGTACGTACTGCAATCTGCTAGATTTATGACGTACTGTATTGATGCCACTAACAGCAATGTAAGCTTTTTAAAACAGTTTTTTAACGTTTGTAAAGCACCACCGCCAATTTTAAACATAAAAAAATAATTGGATACAAATAAAACATATATTTGTACTCAATATTTTCTTCGGTTACCGCGATAATTATTTATGAAATAAAACTATGATAACGGATTATATCGCCTAATGTAATTATTTTTCGGAAGTTTGAAAAACTTTACAGGGTTTGTGGTCTACGGGTGGGGTCACCACAGAATTTGTATCGTACATCTTTAAAATGATATCATTTAGATTATTCTAAGACATTTTACATGTAAATAAAACTATAGGTACGGCCAAAAGCCGGCTTCAAAAATATATTAACGATTATGATCCTTATGTCATGGGTATACGTTCCGAAATGCAAACATACTTTTAGAGGTGACTCTACATAATGTGACGGGTCTGCTTTATTTCGTAATTCAATAATGAATAATGTTTTTAAAACCACTGTACATATATTTAAAGTCGTTTGCAGGAGCAATACGAGCTACTCAAAACTTAACCGGTAACAGTCATGAACCAAATAAGCACATAAATCCAATTGATGCTGAAATAATTGACGAGACTTAGAGTTCACCTGAAGTTTCAAGGTAACTTCCAGTGTCAGTCCCGAAGTTTCGGAAGCATTTTTATTATTCAGCAAAGTTAAATAACGGCGAGAGGAAGGAAGCTTCGTAACCTTGCGCACGAGTGGCCGTGGCCTTTGTCGTGAATTATTACGTGGGAATGTATATCAACATGTATTTTGGCAATGTAATTTATACTAAACGTTGCTGATTAAATTAATGCTAGTACAAATGTGTTAACGCCTCGACATGGTCTTGACCCTTGTCTATGTTATAAATGTTTACCAATTTATTTTATGCTTGACACGCTGAGCCTGTTTCTTAAAAGCTTGTAACTTGTAAATCCAGCGAAAGTTTTTTTTTTATCCAAATAATGGTGTTAATTTTATTATTCAAACACTCAATAGGCAATCGAGCAAATACCTACACAAAATATACATACTCACTCACATACACTCACAGCACTCACGCCACACACAAATGTATAAGTACCTACTCGTATATAATAATTGTAATAAACATAATATCCTGCCTATAATTATGTTTATAATGATAGTGTAGTTATAATTCGTATTGTATCAATTAGTTAATTTTAAATGTATACCATTAGTAATAGTCCCAATGTAACTATGCAAGGTGTCTTAGATAAATAGTGCCATCTTCTCTGTATACCTCGGGCCTCACTGAAAATCAGCGTTGCGTAGTGTGCCCTGCGGTGCCCTACGTGACAACAAGCTGAGTGAGGACCCTTTGGCACAAATTCAATATCTCTGTTTTTAATGTAATATAATTTTAAGTTATGTTTTGTGCTAATAAATTCATTTCATTTATTTCATTTCATTTCATTTCATTTCATTTCATTTCATTTATTCATTTTATTTTAGTTTTTTGTTATAGCTATTAATTGATGAATCATGTAATTTCCTTATTTAATTAATTTTATAATTTATATATAATTTGATGTTGCATCACATATTGACACGAAAAAAATGTATTACCATCACACTTTTATTTACTCCCTATATTTGAAAATAAAACAGTTTTAGTTTGAGTTTGAGTTAAAAAGAGACTTACAGTTACAAGCTTTTGACATTGACTTATATTCATTTATTTTGTAAGGCCAATTTACACGTCAAAGTCTTATGACATGATCGTATTTTATACCGGATTCTATTTCTTCATTGCTTAAAATACCACCTCCAGTCTGCGATTTCTAAGAATGAACTTTTGACAGTTACATATTAATACTTATTAATTCATATTACCCTCATGGGTATAAGACTCACATTTTTTTCGATAGCCTTAATGTCATAGACATATGGGTCATTTCTAAACTGAGGCAAACATCGAAATTGTAAAATGTAACTTTATAAAACGCGACCCTGGGTGTAACACAGGCAGACCAACGACTTCGGGTGTTTGTCGTCAAAATATGAGTGATAATCGTGAAAGTTTAAATCAATATATTGAGGATCTTAATTTAGGATCAAGATTTAATTAGATCGGATGTTTTTAAATTTTATTTACACTATTAGGGAAACTTCATCTAAATCTAAGTATCAAATATTCTATTCACAGTGCCCTTGGACTGTATTCGTGTTCAAATAAGCAAGATCAAAAAGGCCCCTTGAACTCTACACACAACACAACCCAACAACTGCCTCGATCTCTGAATTGTATCGTTCGTTTAAATATTCAGGGGGAAGGACACGGTCAGAATTGGGGCATCAGGTACTGGCTTGCATTAGCAAGGTCATCCGAATCCGCAGCGGGAGTTTACGACGTCCCGCGGACTTATTATGAATGGGAATCGCCAAAGTCATCGATAAGCAAATAGGGATGATGACTGTAGTTGAAATAAGTTATTTTTCCTAACTAGTGCGGAAAAGTAAACTTTGCACACGCTTCGCGCGCGTTAATTTCTCTTTTTAAGGCACTTGTTATGAAACAAGTCGTTCAATACCCGTGCAATAACTTCTTTTTAACTCACATTTCATCTAAACCTAATTAATTATAATTCATAAAGACAACAAAAAAATCGATTACAAATCAGTATAGGTATCAAAATATTCGAAATTTGTCACAGAGGTAGTGTTCATGTTCAGATTGTTTGCAGAGGGTCTACAACGGACCATGCTCGATATGTTGCCTCTCTTTCACACTTTTAAATTCATCAGTTAGTGTGACAGGGGGTAACACATCGTTCGTGGTTCGTTGTAGGCCCTCTGCTAACAATCTGAACACTACCTGAATTCCAAATTCCGAATATTTTGATACCTACTGGTTAACCGACTATACAATCACCTTTTACAATAATTCTCTGGATTGCGATAGCGATCCTGAATTCATGAAAGCGATTTCGTATCACAATTAGGCAGCTAATCGGTATGCCGCGCGCCCGCTACGGCCGTCGCCCATTAGTTACGTTTAATAAGTTATGGAAATATCGGCCACATACACCAACTTACTAAGTAGCAAATCATCTTAGATGACCATAAATTATACTAACTTGTACTTCTTGGCTGTATCGGCGAGCTACAACATTTTCTTTGCTGCTGAAAATATGAACACTATTAACTGGCCACTACACCGGTATATAAAAAAATATTGCTTTATAGAATGTGTTGTCACTGTCAGTCTCGAGCTTTGTGCCAATTTTTTTTAATAACTTTATCATTTTTATCTCACTATAATATTTTCTAGTTTACCCCCAAAAGTAGCCCTCATATTTTCGTCCATTCCTCATAAGTCCATCGTTGGGTCACCAATTTACACATGAGTGCCAAAGGACCCCGGGCCTAAAGTATGGAAAATGTGGTTTCAGTCAAATCTTCTGAAATTTTGATATGTTATAGATTTCAGTGCCCTGAACAAAAAACTCAAAAACATTAGTTTGAAACTTTTTCATGATAATGCTGGTTAGATAAAGACATAAAACGTCTACGTCAAATTCATACGCACGTGATTGACTTATCGTTTATAGCTAAATGTGTTATTCTATAATATACCTACTTAACATTGTAAAATATGAACTCATTCAAACATTAGAAAATATGGCGCTACTTTTAAATAGAGGACATTGCTTCGTATGTAATAATAATAATGCTGTTGTTTTTCGTGCACTGCGGCGGATACCTACCAGAAAACAACGAAGAAAAAATTCAATCTGCTATTTCGTTCAGAGAATCTATGAACAACATGCCGGCTGAGTTCAACAACGAGTCCCGTGTGTGTATTAATTGCGGCCGATTGCTGAACTCAGCGGGCATTGTATGTAGACGTTTTATGTCTTTAACTAACCAGCATTATCACAAAAAAGGTTCAAACTAATGTCAATTGTTTAAATAAATAGACCCGAAGTAGAACTAAGTACTACTTTGTTATCTGGTACAAAATCGAGCAGAACATGGAAAGGGACCCGGAAACCGTGGTAGCACCCATAGAGTTTTTTGTTCAGGGCACTGAAATCTATAACATATCAAAATTTCAGAAGATTAGACTGAAACCACATTTTCCATACTTTAGGCCCGGGGTCCTTTAAACTCAATCAGTCCAGTAGTTTCGGAGCAAATTGGCTGTTACTGAGGGACAGACGGACAGACAGACACACGAGTGATCCTATAAGGGTTCCGTTTTTCCTTTGATGTACGGAACTCTAAATAGCACCTTTAAAAAAATTATCCACCTTTAAAATCTTATTATAAAAATAAACAATATGTATCATAGTCCGTGGGCTAGTCGGCCTGAAATTAGAAAACGGTATAATTTGGGGGTACCAAGTGTCCTTTTTACAGTAGTTAGACATATTCATAAGGATGTGAAAAAAGTATGATAGACATCTCAAAGTGGTAGCTAATAGGCATACGGGCTATTTCAAGATTTCCGTTGTATGACAGGTATGGTTAAAATTAGGAGGTACAAATTTTCCTTTTCACGGCTGTTAGGTAAGCTTATTAAAACGTCAAAAATGCAAGATTGCCATTTATACGTGCTACCTAACAAAAATGGGGGCCGATCAAAGATGGTGGATCTCAAGTTTTACAAAATCAAGTATATCTCGAGAACTATAAAATATATCTAATTACTGTCTTCAACAAAATTAAATGCATATCTGTAAGCTTCATATTTTGCATATACACCATATTGCTAAAACCAACCAATAATTAATTATGACCAAATTTATGAAAATTTCGTGATTTTGTTTTTTTTTGTGTCGTGTTTTTACATAGTAGTCATGACGCTAGAAAAATTAAATATTTTTTTATAGATAGTTTATTTAATAAGCTTTAATTTGATGTATATAACTTGTTGGCGGTATTAAAAAAAGACCCATAAAAAATATTTAAATGAATTGCAGTCATAATCCACCGTATTTGTTCAATGTTAATCAGTGATTTAAGAGGCGATGGCAGTGCCACTCGTAAATAATAGTGCTTATTTCAAATAACCAAGATTGAAAAATATAAAAGTTCAGTATTTTTTTATATTTAGTATACGGTGGATTATGACTACAATTCATTCAAATATTTTATGGGTCTTTTTTTTGATACCGCTAACAAGTTATATACATCAAATTAAAGCTTATTAAATACACTATCTTTAAAAAAATATTTAATTTTTCTAGCGTCATGACTACTATGTAAAAATACGACACAAAAAAAATCAAAATCACGAAATTTTCATAAATTTGGTCATAATTAATTATTGGTTGGTTTTAGCAATATGGTGTATATGCAAAATATGAAGCTTACAGATATGCCTTTAATATTGTTCAAGACAGTAATTAGATATATTTTATAGTTCTCGAGATATACTTGATTTTGTAAAACTTGAGATCCACCATCTTTGATTGGCCCCCATTTTTGTTAGGTAGCACTTATAAATGGCAATCGTGCATTTTTGACGTTTTTATAAGCTTACCTAACAGCCGTGAAAAGGAAAATTTTTACCTCCTAATTTTAACCATACCTGTCATACAACGGAAATCTTGAAATAGCCCGTATGCCTATTAGCTACCACTTTGAGATGTCTATCATACTTTTTTAACATCCTTATGAATATGTCTAACTACTGTAAAAAGGACACTTGGTACCCCCAAATTATACCGTTTTCTAATTTCAGACCGAGTAGCCCACGGACTATCATTATTACATTGTTCATCACGAGCATTTCTTGGAAACCAAAAATATCAGCATCCTGGATTATTATACATATCATGTTATCATTCACAAATTAGCATTTAGTTTTGTAATTATATGGAAAAAAACTCAAGTTCAGTTTATTGTTTATTACATGTCGTCGGAGATAGTGCTATACCGCGTAACTAACAAATTCAATTACCTACGCTCAATTTGAGTGTCAATTGTTTGATATTTGAACTATCTGTTTTGGGAGCATTCCATGAAAACATCTACTTTTTGTCGCTTACGTATCGCTATGGTAGCTACCCTAATAAAATATGCTAGCTGCTATAAAACACTGTCAATCTTAAAGCCTTGATATATTATGTTAGTATTAAACCGTAACACAGCTTAATTTAATTCAATAGTATTGAAAAGACAGTGTCGCTTACGACATGTTTTCAGGGAATGCTCCTTTGGTAGTTACGCGGTATTGCACTATTCCCGACGATATAATTTATGGGCAAGGAAGCCAATTGCTATGGCATTGCTTTGTTTGTTTCAATAAATAAATGCGGTTACGGATATGGCGTTTACTTATATTGTTTGCATACCTAATCTGACGCGCCATGAATGTACCTAATAAATTTATAGTTCGGACTAATAAATAATCGCAAAAAGAGTTTAAGTTGCTGCAAGATTGTGCATTTATTTGCTTTATTTTTTTTGTCAGCCTCCGTAGCCTAGTGATCCTGCCTACGAAGCTGGAGGTTCCGGGTTCGAATCCCGGCGAGGGCTTTATTTGTGTATTTATTTATCACAATCTATCTATTACCTATATATATCGTCGCCTGGTACCCACATCACAAACCTTAATTGAGCTTACCGTGGGACTAGATCGATTTTTGTAAGATGTCCTAAAATATTTATATGTTTATTTTATTTTATTTATTTATTAAAGTAACAGAGATATATCCTAGAAATTTTGCGGATGTTGAAGTTCGCGGTAGGGCCACAGGGTTATCAGGATGTGTAATATAAAATTAGTTACATATGCATCACTAAATTATTGTGAACTTATAACCCGTGTATCGTGTTATTAGTTCACTCTTTTGCTGGTTACAATGTTCAGAAATGAGTAAATAATAAAGATAAAGAGTTATATCACGTAACCCGTGATAAACCCCTTTTTAAGTTCGCTAAAATGTCAGAACGGAACTTTTATTTTCCAGTCTCTCTGTTTGTCTTTCTGGCACAGCGTTTAAGGTTCCTTAAACATGATACCTATGTCAAAAAAAAAAAAAAACAGAAAAAAATAATAATTTGAAAATATTATGCCTCTTTCTCTCTATTTCTTGCACGGGAAATCGAAAAAATGTGTAAAATTTAGGACGGTATGGCGTGAATTTCTCACGAAACTACTAATTTGAACTAATTCAGTCAAACCGTATTTGAGATTCGCTTAAAACGGACGTAACGACTTGAAATGCAAGCATGATTCAACACACTCTCTACTTTTTATCCATAATAGGTTTATGTTGGTACAGTCAAGTGCAAACATATGTAGGTATCGAAACATATAAATATGTTACGAGTTATGGCGTTATTATTATACAGAATAAAAATTGCACTGGGTCATAATTATGAGCATTTTTATATAGCTATATCGTATTTTGCCTTTGACTGTACGGTCAGCTGCAGAAAACCATATACAATTTACGTACGACTTCATTCATTAACTAATCAATACCTAGGTACACAACCTACCTACACAATTTGTGCTTAGAACAGATTCCTTATAATATTATGAACGAGTGAGATAAGAGGCTATTGTTTATTCTAAGAAATATTTAGCTTTCAATAATCTTAAGAAGAGCTTAATTATCCCATTTCATTTATGGCTTTACACAATATAATATTGCGTAATTTAAGCGTGCAGATATTTGTCTAAAGGAAAAAACATTTTCCGTACAACAATAAAATTAGCAATTCTGCGGCGGCTCGCGACCGCCGTGCCGTTAGTGTGTACGGAAAGTGAAGGCACGTGAGATGTATGGGTGTGCCTTGCTGCCAGGTGCATTCACTTTCCGCACAGACTCTTCACCAGTTAATAGAGGTGGGATGACAGGTCAGGCTCCGAAAATTAACTCTGTGCATGTCCAATGACCGTCAATTTGAATTTACATGTTTTTTGCAATATTTATTTTTACCGCGCACTTCATAATGCTTTAGTTTATCGTGTATGTTGTGTAAGGTCGTACCCAGATTATCATACATTTTCGCTATTTGTATTTCAGCAACATACCTGTGCTCACTTATATCACATGAAAACTGTATCTATCTACGTGTTTGCTTCACAGCAAGTTAGCTAATTAATAGAAAACGATTTTACTTCACAGTAAATACTTATTAATTTAATTTGTTTTAGCTTAGGGTATTATACTTACTTAACCTACTAATCATATAAATTAGTTCATTAAGTCACGTGTTTTTTATTTAGTGCAACTTTTCTAGTTAGCTTGGTTACAACGCAATTCGCTAGAGGGCGGTATTTTATTAGCCAATACGCTCTGCTTGACTTGAATTATTGAGATTTACGGGAACCTTTTCAAATTACTCAAACGGCATCCTCGTATATTATATGTAGCCGTCTTACAAGCTGTTCTGATTAAAATCTGTATGTTATTTATCATAAGGTTGTTTCTGTATTGAACCGAATAGAAAAATATACGACGAGGAGATCGACTCCCCTCGGGCCATGCCAGGTCCAGGCATGTTAATCTTATGTTTTCTTGGGCCACTTAATTTGACTAGTCCTATTTGAGTTGGGTAGTTTTCTTCGAGAGCTATCGGTGAAAATTTAATTTTACCTTGTATTGTGTTAGGTACATAAGTATGTATTTTTTTTTCTTCGTAGTATTTATTCTTTATTTGTAGATTGTTGGATGTTCCATTTTTTGAAATAGAAATATAACAGCGATAGCTTTTCAATGCTCGTTTACTAATTCATTGAGTATGATGCGCTTTGGTATGTTTTGTTGTTATTCTCATAGCCGACTTAGGTATATTTACCATCTTTTTCAATTATTTTTATTATTCTTTTATAAATAATTAAATTATAAAATAAAACTATGATAAACGGATAAACTCGCGTGTATTAATTAAATATATCCGTTTATCATAGTTCTATTTCATGAGCAATACTAACCGAAGAAAATATTAATTAAATTATACTTAATCAAACCAATTACTCGCACCAGTTATCGCAAATTGTTCAAACACGAATACAACCGGGCTTTTTTTATGTAATTTGAGACGGATCGCTTGATGGTAAGCAACTACCATCGCCCATGAACACCTTAAGTGTGGCCGGCCTTAACATTACATTTCAAAATGTTATTCATTCTGCCACTCTCCTAACCGTCCTTATAACTTAGTCAGCAATCGAACATTTAGAATTCGCGTCATTCGCTGTTTGGCCGCAGAAATACTGCTATTACCATCGCCGCATAAGCGTTGGCAAATCTGATGTTCAAGCAACCAGTATAAGTGGACTTTTAGGTAAAGCGTGGTTGTATATTATAAGGTTACATGCGCTCTGGTTTAAGCGAGAGTAGAAATCGCCTGTGCCGATTAAGCAGCGGGAATATTAGGCGGTTGCACGGGCACCCGAAGTACGCGGAGTTGGTGCCACAAGATCAATAGTTTCTTGTTTCCCAACTTATCGCCTTTGTCTTCTGACCTCATGCCGCGGCTGTGGTATTCACACCTGAATCAATTGTATAACTACAAGTCTGCCACCTAGTTTACCTACAATAAAGTTTGATAGGTATATTTCTCTCCTAATAACTGCACCATTTTGATCGGGTTATTCCTACCTGTTACCACCCATCTAACACCACACTGGGATTTTTTCCCACCTGTTACCAGTGGGAACAACTGGGAGTTAAAATTCCTTACTGTTTCTTAGTAGTTACTACCAAATTTTTAGTGGTAACAAATGGGAAAAATATTTCCAGTAGTTACCACCAAGTACTTTACCTAGTGGTAACAGGTGGTAAAAAATCCCAGTTGTTACCACTGGTGTCAAATGGGTGGTAATAGGTGAGAATAACCCTTTTGGACGGTATTTACAGATAACAACCATATATATATTCTGATTTATATATTTATATTTACGAATTTAAGAAATCAAACTAACCTACATAAAAATATTTCTTTAAGTTACAATCTTGTGATGAAAGTAGATTTCAAAGCCCATTAAGTAATACCAAAATAAAGAATTACGTGTCATTGACTTCAACCACTTTGTATATAGGAGAATTATATCTTTCCCAGACAAATAAACGTCTCTTCGCGGTGGCTGGAGTATGTTTTCAGGGTCACCGTCCCGTCACTGTACTTATTTTTGAGCTTAAATTGCTAACCCAGACTTAAGTATTTTCTCATTCAATTCTAGTGAATAAAGTCTGAGTCTCTGGTCGAGCAGTAAAGCGCACGTCTACTTCGCAGCGGTCTTGGTTTCAATCCCCGACTCGTACCAATAAGTTTTTCAAAAACTTATGTACGAAATATAATTTGTGAATACAAGTGCTTTAGGGTGGAAGAAAACATCATGAGGAACTTGCATACATCTACGGAGAAATTCAAGGGTGTATGAGATGTTCACAACAAGTATTGCCAGCATTGGGAACTTGGGACCACGCAAAAACATCCCTGTGTTTGATGTCAAGTTGCGGAAAAATGGCCACAATACCTACAATTCAATAAAGTCTCTGTCTCACCATGTGGCTGACAACTGTGGCTGTTCTAATTGTTCGGTGGAATGGACCATAAAACCGCTTTTGCAGGAGCAGGTAAACGCTCCGCACTAAATCATCATAACGACATAAGTCCCGAGCAATTCATCATACCCTGTATATTACTCGCGGAACTTTACTTTCACGTTTTAGACAAGAGCGAAATGTTTCGGCACGTGCGTGGTACTGTAACGGGTGTATTGTTATTTAAAAATATAATAATAAAATACTTTGTTCTTTTATAACACGTTTTTTACAATAGGGAGTCTAATTCTAAATGATTACGGTTTATTTAGGAAAGTAAACTCTTAAAATAATAACCTGAGCCGAAAAATAAACAATCATAATTTACTGTTTATTTAAGTAACCACGTTTTTTTACAATTTAATAAATATACATAAGTACACGGTGTAACTGCTTAAAGTATATATATAATATATATATTTGCTTTCTAGATAGCCGTGTGGTGACGACAGTAAGAATACATTTGTCACCACCCCAACTCCTCCTGAGGGTGGACTCCTCGTAAGAGTCGACTAATTGAAGTGTCACTGACCATTATTTGATAAAATATTGATGATGGGCAGCAGCGTCATCATAGTGGACACATTACTGCGATCGCCAATACGCTTGCCCAGCGTGGTGATTATGGGAACTTACCTCCTAATGCGTCTATACGCATAGTTAATAGGAGAGGCCTACGTCCAGCAGTGAATTATCAATTATCATAGGCTGATTATGTGACACGGTGTAACACGAGGTAACCGAATAACTTTAACATCGTAAGCCAATGGTATTAAATGCGAGTAGGTAAAACGTGATTGTATTTTGAATGCTCTTCTCTTCATTTCTTTACGCTATTGCAATAAAAATAAATTCAACTAAGACAATGGATAAATATAATTTTAGTGATACTTTATATTTCCCTGGATTTAAATTTGCATAAAAAACATTGTAGATTTTAGATTAGACAACATCCAAATAGAAATCAACTACTTAACAAACGATCCGAATGTTCAATGCCCTAATAAAACAGGAAAAATCTTAATAGCGCACTTTATTTCCATGGAAAAACACATAGCTCAACTCGTTTTATATATTATTAAAAAATACACATTAGACGACACTTTGATATATTTGAGAAAATTATATTCCCCATACAAACCTTGCACCTTAAACTAAACATTTTAGGGGTTCAATAAAAAATCCCTGCTTAGGTATGTATAAAAAACCTTCAATTTTGGTTGAGGAAAATCTAGTTTTTTTCCTTTTTAAATTAGGTACAAAAATCTAAATTCAATTAGAATAAATGTGATCCTAATTATATTCGCGTGTCAAGAATTATCAAAATGTTCACAATTGGAACCTGAATGGTCTACCATGAACTGATAAAAACAAATTCATTTCTGAATAACAACAGTTTTGGATATCAAATACCGTTTCCCGTGCTCTGGGATTTGCGATATCATCCCAGCTTAGGGATTTGATATTTCCAAGTCATCTAAAGTTCTTTTGTAGATATGTTTCAGATGTTAGTGATGTAGGCCCCTTGCTGAGGGATGAGCCTCTCGGATACCCGTATTAGTCAAACGGCTACTAGCTGACCTTTATTTAAAGTTTGGTAAATTACCGGAACCCTACTAGGGTTTAATAAATAAATAATAGGACGGCACGCGTGTCAAGTTACATAGTGTCCCCCTATAATCGGTGGCTAATTTCATATTATCTGTGGGTTTGGTATTTAGGGATGAAGAAAATATTTATCGAGAAAAGGATAGTACGGCCATGCGTTTGTTTTACTAGACTTAGCAATCTTGGCATGGGCACTGCCGTGCCCCCAGATTCATAGTATATTGGAGTGAAGTTCTGATATTGCATGGTGACGGCAATAACAATACCTACATTGTCATCACTCTAACTTGCGTGTCGTAAGAGTCGACTAAGGGATTGAAGTGTCACTCTGACCATTCATTTATAGAAGATGGATGATGGGCAGCAGCGTCATCATCTCATCATAGTGGACGCATTACTGCGATTGCCAATCCACTTGTTCAGTGTGGTCGTTATAGGTATTTACCTTTAATGCGTCCATAGTTCCATAACAGTAGTTAAAGCTAGGCGTCCACAGACCCGAATCGAACGCATCGGACGCATCGCATTTAGTATTCCACTGTTCCGCACCGTACGTATCGTAATATCAGTGGAAGAAAAGCGATGCGATGCGTCCGATGCGTACGATACGAACATGTGGACGCCTGGCTCAATAGAAGAGACCTACGTCTAGCAGTGGACTAAGATAGGCCGATGGCAAATTCTTTATAAGTTCGCTTACTTTAAAAAAAAAATTACTACCAGAATTTAATAGGTTACTAGAGAGACAGCCACGCTTAACAACTTTCACTATGGAGACAACGAATAAATTACGAAACAAAATCTCTTATAAGTCATTTCACCCCTGCTACACGACTCAAAAGTCACCTTGTATACTCATTAGATTGACATATTTTGCCACGGTTCAATGTTGACTGAAGGAATATCCATGATAAGCCTTACATCGAAACAATAGCAACTATATTTGAATAGCGAATCTCATTTTAAAAATTCTGTTTTGGGTGTGAAGGCAAATCATTATGTTGCAAATCGTTTGACAGTCGTGAAGAATTCTGAGTGATAGGTTTCGTTCCGAAGTGAGGTGTTGACGCCAACCGCCGTCGGCAGGTATTGTTCGCGCTTTACGCTTAACAGTAACACGTATGTGTAAAGTACGTGTAAAGCTCATTGTGATGGCCTTGATCTTGCTACCAATGTCAGTTTACGTGAGACCATAAGTTTCAAATTACCTATAGAGCATTTTTTATGCAAATTATGCATATTTTTGAAATGGGATAACTTTCTTCTTAAATACATGTACAATAGAACTGTGAAAAATATGAAATTCGTTGTATTCATTGTTTTCCAGGAGCTAACGAAATATATGTCGATTGTATTTAGCATCTGTACTATTTTAGTGGGTACAGTAGTTTGTTTAATTTGTTTATCTATTTATTGTAGATATAACAACAAATGAAGTAGGATTGTAAGTAACTTATTTGTATGCTATGATTTCAAGTCCCTGAAAAACTACACCTCTGTAAACGTTTCTGATGCAAATAACAACAATGTGAAGTAAAAATTGAGACCAATAATACAAAAACTGGGTGTATGTATGTCTTTAAACATACTATAAGGGGCAAGCAATACATGCTAACCGCCTTCTATCTGAATCACTTCGGTTTCTGGTATAGCATGATAGTAATGTTACTACTTAAAGACAACTCAGAAAAATATTTAATAAAATAATGTGAGTTGTTAAACCAAAAGATGTAAGCCTTATGTTAGCCTTATGGGTAATTCTTGGAAAATATGTCTGAGGTTGCGTTTTATTCCTCTGTCTTTTTCATACATTTTGTATAGGACAGATGAATAAGACCGCAGACATATTTTCAAAGAATGACCGAATTAGGATCCTCTAAAATTATCGTATTTTTATACCTAACCAACAAAATTAACTCTAAACTAAATAGTTTAGGTCAGAATCTGAAGTACTTTTATTAGTTTACAAAAGCTATATATATCTCGTAAAGCTGCGAGCGGACAGGCGCGAACAACATGTTCTTTGAAAGGGGCACGAGGCCGCAACCGTGAAAACAGTTATTATAAAGTACCTAGAATTTAATGTATGATTATACAACGATTAGGTATATTAGTTAGCCCAATTAAATAGTCATATCTTCATAGTGTGATTGAAGTGTCACTGACCATTATTTGATAAAAGATTGATGATGGGCAGCAGCGTCATCATAGTGGACACATTACTGCGATCGCCAATCCGCTTGCCCAGCGTGGCGATTATGAGCATTTACATCTTAATGCGTCTATAGTTAGTAGGAGAGGCCTACGTCCAGCAGTGGACTATCAGAGGTTGATGATGTGATGTGATGGGATACTCGTATCTTCATAATAGAATTTGTAGACTTATCTATTTGTATCTTAAAGGTTATTGCTATAAATATATATTATTATTTACGAACGGCATCGACGCAGTGCTAAATTGTTTTTTAAGTAAGTGTATTTTTATTTTGTATTATTTAAACTATAAAATATAATGCTATTTTTTATCGTAAAAAAATGTAATACATAGAATAAGTATCTGTTTTTTAAGGTACAGTGCAATAATTCAGTGGCCTTTATTTTCTTATGAGGGGTATATTGAGCACTCTATGATTTGTTATTACTCTGTGGCGTTGGTAACTATTTATGAAGTAAATAAACCGTAACGTTTATTTCTTTGATCTCTCGTGTGCTCGTAACATGTTAATATTTATCTTTGATACTGAATTACGTTTTTGGCGGCAGTGTTACAATTAAGTTTATTTTATAAAAGCTAGTACCGTAACCATTCAACTATAGTCCTACAACTCTGGTCCACAAGTTCAACTCAAAATTAAGAATCAATGGAAATCTTCTTTTTAAATAGTACCTATTATCTGAGTTTTTAAATCATTAATGACTAACATGTCAACCCGGTGCAAGAAGTTAACACATACTTGAATTGCAAAATGTGCAACGTTTTGCATTAAGTGTTGCTCCATTTCAATATTAGAAAACACGTACCACACAAAGTCTAGGTATTACTGTCCATATGTGTAAAAAATTGCAATATTTTAAATGACATATCAATCGTGTGTGTGTGTGACTACTGACTATGTTCAAATGCAGTACAGTCACGTTTAATTATACTTCTACATGTTTTCATTTCCGAGACATAAGTGTGAAAGTCCTCATGGTTATCTGGAAGAATCCGATTATAGCGACAAAATTTGTTGCTACTTTTACTTGTCACTGTTTTGCCTTTCTTTGGAAATTTATATAGGTACAGCTACTGATATATATATATAACAAGAAATGTATGCAAGCGAAAACTTTATACCACCTACATAAGTTCCCTAGGAGTTATAACAAAAGTTCTTAAAAACGGTTTCATTACCAACGAAGAGCTAGTAAATCGTCCTCGCGCTGAGATGAAATACATTTTGTTAATGTAATGAGCTAAGTTGGACGCGTACATACTTCTTTGTCCTTTTTTTACAGAACAACTTTCATCGATTTTTTTCAAATTTTTTCAAGACATTTGCTCTGCTCGCCAATTAGCAGAAACGTATATATCTACTGCCTCATACAGAAATTACAGGAATATAAAAAAATGTGACTGAACATTCAGTTAATCACATACCATAATAGGTTGGACAAAAAACGTTGTTGTGATTGTGATTGACTGTATACTGTATACAGTGTTTTGTGGTCACGAGATATAACAATGGCTGAATGACAGTCACGTGGTTTTGTTTATTTACATCAGTTTATACGTAAATATCTATTCTGATAGAACACAGCGAATATTCGGCAAGATAATGTCTTTACGACAGTAAGTACCTACGTCGCTGCGACATAGACGTCCCATCTTTTACTAACTATACCTATTAATATAAGGGAGACGGATAGTGCATCAATATGGCCCAGTGGCCCATTTCTCAAAAGCTTGTAACTTGTAATACAAGTGGAAGTCTCTTTTTGACACTATTAATTTGATAAGGACTTCCGCTTGTATTACAAGTTACAAGCTTTCGAGAAATGGGCCCCTGTTATGTGCTAAGCCTAAAGTAGTGCTACGCAGTGGTCGTGGGTTCAGTTCTGTTTGTGCACAGAAAGCTATTTGAGGCTAATACCTAATTGTCAAAGTAAAACATTACTAGTCATAGTAAAACATTTAATTTTGTGGACCGCATTGTGTACTATCAATTTTATTTATTATGGTCATAAATATAAATTTAATAATTTGGTTATCACACAGTAGGTACCTACATGCAAAATACAGTCACCATCAATAGTCCACGAAGGCTACCAAAATATTACCTTCTTTGTCGCTCCTACGAAAAATAAAACAATGAAGCCGCACACTATACTGCCTTTCAAAATCGGTCCTAAAATTTGACAAACGTGTCATCCCTTCTTCAATACATCACGTTTATGAATTTATTAAACTAATCCTCTGTTTAAAAATAGTTTTGACTGGTTTATCCAAGATTTGATTGGCTATATTATATTTGAATATTATGTCAAAGATGTTGCAGCAACATATGCGCGGCGTTTAGAAAAGCGCTTAGTCCTGCATTTCTTGGTTCAATTGAACTATTGTTTATGGGGACATAATCCGTTAAATGTCCATCTTTATAATTATATGGTCGCAGTGTCGCTCTAACTAAAGCGGACCACAGACGATCAGTTTTAACTGTTTAGTCAAACTGTTCAGTTAAAAATAGTCTAATGAAATTTTTATTAGATCATCAGTTCAACTGCAGAGTTTAAAGATTAGCCTACACAAGTAAGTTTTAACTGAACAGTTTGACATCGTCTGTGGCCCGCTTTAGGTAATTTTAGAAATGTTTGGCCTTCCAGAAGATATCTTCTATTAGATATTATTGACGGTGACTGTACAGTACTAGCTGTACTATAATTGTTTCATGGGACCCAGTGGGCCTGCCACGACCTCAAAATTCATTAATTTGTTTCTGTCACTCCAATGAAGGTGTCATTAATGTGACCAGAGACAGATGCTCAAAATTTTTTTTCGATGTTCGTGGTAGGGGTGTGTATATTGATAGCAGTAACACAGTAATATGTGTACCTCGATATTTTTCTAGCAGCAACGAGAGATTGACAAATATGAACATCGACATAATTGTTATCGATGAGTACACCCTATTCTCATAAAGATACTAACTTCGTAAAATAAGGTTACCATGAAATACAGGACCTATTTAGGTTTCATTTTAAATATCTTATACTTCATATAAATTATTTCCTATGGCGTTAAGAGTATATTTTATGAGTTTTTGTTCTTTTATTAAGTACTCAATACAAGAGATGAGAAAAATAATGTATCATTTTGAATATGATTTGATTTCTGTTAATTTATCTCTAAGTTACGGCACATTATTTATTTATTAAATTAATTTATCGACCAGCAGATTTATCGATAAACAGTTATGTCGATGTTTAATTGTGTCAATCATTCGTTCCTGCTAGAAAAATATCGAGGTATAGTAATATGACACGGGTGTGGGACAATGATGAGTCACATATTGTCTGTCAGCATTAAAGAACAGACTGCTAACGGCAGCATCTCATCCCGCTTTTTCTTACGGAACGATAAGGGAGACAGATTAAGCGAAAACAGCCATGTTTTTGCAGCTTGGAAACAGATGTGGCCGAGTCGAAATACGAATACGACGGTCATTTGTTTTTGTTCCCGTTGAGGTAGGTAAGGACTTGGAATACTGTTTTGTAAGACGCCGGGCATTTGCATATAGAAAAGTTCAAAAGAAATCAAGTTTTATCTTTGTTGCTACGTAGGTACATAGTTTCGTTCTTTTGAAAAACAAACTTTGCCTATCGACAATGTTGACACGTGGTTACCTACATATATTATATACTGACATGAATCTTAATTTACCTACACAATAATTGTACTTTTTTGCGAAATGTTACCATAAATTAGTTACGGCTATCAGTGACCAACAATGGCATTTTTTATTGCAAATATAATTAATGCACATGTGCGCTAAGAGTAAAAACAAGATCATAATATTATAATTTGCGTGTGAATAAAGACATAAATAGATAGATCTTATGTATTATTATAGCTACACGTACCTTTATTATGTCATGCGTACATAGGTATATGTATTTATATTTATTTACATTTGAACTTTGGTTAAAATGAAGTCGGGTTCATAGAGTTGTCAACTTGCAAGATCTGTACCTATACAAGCTGGAATTCGACGAGGGACATTTACGGAAATGGGAGATAGTTAAGGCTATACTGAGCAACTTTTACTATGGGACCAACCCCGAAATCGTATTAAAAAAAAAAACTTATCCATACAAAAAGGTACGGCATGTATACACACAATGTATGAAAGTAATTTTCTTTTTTTACGATTTCGGGGTTGGTCCCATAGTAAAAGTTGCTCAGTATAGCCTTAACTATCTCCCATTTCCGTAAAGGTCCCTCGTCGAATTCCACCTTGTATAGATAGGTACGCGTACTTAATTTTGGGCAGTTTTGGTCTATGCCGGGGAAGCAAAAATTCTTTAACATGTTGCAAAATAAATAGTTAACCACACTCGTAAATTATGTTTTTGAGTATCATAGAAGTTCAAATTTACAAGGTCAAAACATGAATAAATTCTTTGCTAGTTAGACCGGTAGTCTAAATGTAAGCCAATTTGAGTAAAATAGCGTCATTAAATCTCCGAATTGAATACTAAAAATAAACGATCTACCGACTTATTATACTGCTTCGTCCATTCCGTAACTACCTACTGGAATATTTACGAAAATAAAGTCATTATTTGAGCACATTACCGTCAAATTACGTAGGTGTTAAATACAAACATGAATAAAATAATCTTACCTGAACAATAATTAGGTAGTAATTTGTAGGCACACATTCCGAATAATTAATTCCACATGGAAATTTACTGAACCCACCTGTTATGCCATCGTAATCAATTTTAAAACGGGTAGATCAGTCGCACTGATTAACTTACTCGGAGAGTATGTAGCACTGGTCGTTACACATTTCTTTCCCGCACGATTCAGTCGTTTGCTGAGTGACACTTTTAAATTCTTCAAGTGCACCATGGCCCCGTGTCATTGGTTTTGGAACCTCGCGTCGGTAGAACAACTATCGATAGCGCACGGCATGTTCGTCTCAGTGTGAAACTAATACTGAGCAGTAATTACTACCTGTCTTAATTTTATAGGCAATCAGCAATATGCAATAACTAAGAGCATGTTAGTGGACGAACACGTGCCACAGATTTGTAAACACGATTAGCGTTGTAGATATGCCACTTAGCTCATTCTCGAAGACGCTAATGGTTTCGGGATTATTAGTGAAAACGTATTGCATTGGAAATTATTATACAAGAAATAATCATTGTAATTGAATTGCATTCATATTAAATTGGTCGTTGCATATGTTATTTTAATTCGTATAAGGAATGCATCTTTAAGTGCTCGGTGATCGGTTTCTTAGACAGTTATTTCCAATTATGTAATCCTGAATGAAATAAAAACTATTGTTCTCTATTTTTTTTATAAAACTAATAAAACGAAGAAGTATTTAGTATGAGACTATGTAGCCGGATTGTCTCCAAACCAATCTGTACAATAGTAGTTCGTGGTCATGTTATCTCGCATCGCAACATAAATCTCAGAACACTAGTAAAAACACCGTGTCTGAACAGATTAGGCGCCGATAATGAATGCTTGAAATAGCAAGAATTACGGTTAGCCATAAAAGTAGTGCAAGACTCTAAATCATTTCCCCAGTTATTATCGTAAGCTGGACAGTTAGAAGGACATTCCGTTTCTCATCAAATACTGGGAGATTTTTTTTTGGTTGCTCAAATCCAATAGTTTTAACAAAAATTGTTTTCAAATGTTTCGCGACCACCTAGTGTTTCACAATTATCAATACTCGTAGTGGGAAAAACTTTGTGTTTACAGATAAGTATTGCTTAAAATGTTTAAAACATTTTTTCATTGTTTTTTAAAGAAAGCCGAGTACCGATACCTTCATAGTCGAGCCCTTATTAGTCTTCGGAGATGTTTAACCCCTCGTGTGCTGGATTTTTATAGTTTTCACATACGCGGATCTATGTCAAAGCATACCGAGGGCTTACCGGCCACCAATAAATACATGTAGTGGAGAAGAATTATCATTCTAGGCCGAATTAATGGGAATTGAGGTATGACTCCCAAGTATGAGATGGTTCAACACGATAAAACCGGCCGGTGGCAGTTCATAATTATGGCGTATTACCGCACTCAATGGTGACAAATTCTCACGTGGTCGAGGTCCTCAGCTAAGAGTAAATGAGAAGGCAAAGATTCATGACGTGCGGATATACAGTATGGGACAATCAAGTGCAAAAATATGTACCTGTCGAAAGAATCCTCGTTTGTCAGCCTCCATAGCCTAGTTGGTAGTGACCCTGCCTACGAAGCTGGAGGTTCCGGGTTTGAATCCTGACGAGGGCATTCTTTGTGGATTTATTTATCACAAATATTAGATGCCTGGTCATGGCGGTCTATGTATTTAAGTATCTATATGCATCTATTATATATATCGTCGCCTGGTACCTACGTTACAAGCCTTAATTGAGCTTACCGTGGGACTAGGTCGATTTGTGTAATGTACTAAGATATTTATTTTAAAAAAAAACATATATATTTATTTATTTATTTAAATATGTTACGACGTTCTTATTGAATAGAATTAAAGTGCAGGGCATATTGAAAAATATATATAGGTACCTACACCTTATTTTGCCATTGACTGTACGTGACTGTACCATCACGCATCATGCCAATTAAACAGTGGTATAACCAAACCTTGATCATGATTTGATAAAAAATAGTTAAATTTGAACACTACATACTTACTAAGATTTTTTTTAACATTATTTTTATTTATTTATTTGCGAACTGCTAATAGGGTTACCATGATTGCCGGGCATATTATTATAATTCGAGAAATATAAATTGAATGTTTATTTTTACTATAATGTAGGTAGAAAGTTATCAATTTATATTTCACAAACTATACTCATATGAATAAAATCAAAACCATAAAAGACTGCACTCTTACTTTTGTAACACACTGTATGAATGTTATCAAGCCGATTATAATCGCAAGCGCGACTAAAAATCGCAAACCGTTACAAATTCGATCATCAGCCATAATGATAGGTATTAGTTACCGGGAAGCATTCACGATGCGAAATCAGAGGATGTTTGTCATTTTACTATTAGCGTAACCGCGAGCCACTCATTATGAGATTCGGTCAAATGTATGAGTGTGGCTAGCGCGTGTGTCCGAAATAAATTGAATTGGACCTCGATTGCGTTTGCAAAATGGCAATTTGATTGTCCGCGGCGCATTTGCAGGTTTGGTTTGCCGATTTGATTTGAATTGACAATGTTCGAAGTCTACTAACCACGAAGTTGAAATTAATTGATTATGAGCTTAGCTATTAATTGATTAGCTTGTTGCTGATTCCATTTTGTAGCATCTTGACGAATTCTGCGGCGGATTTATTATGTGTAAATTGAGATCCTGTAATAAATTAATAGTAATTTTTGGGAATAAATACTTAACAGATTGATTAAAATAGGAAAAGTCGTTACATTAACTCTGTTTTCACATCATGCATCGCAGAGTAATAAAAAAATGTTTAGACTAGGTACATATGTACCTACTACTCAATAATTACTTTAACGTTTTGTCGCCTGTTGTGACTAATGAGAGACAGCGTTTAGTGTAACCATAGTGCGAAAAATATAAAAAATCTAGGGTTGGAATTTCATAATATTATTCAATCGCAGAATTCTTCATTCGATTTCATTCGCACAATACAATAATAATATTGAATGTTTGATGCCTGCCGTGCACGCTTGATATGAAATAAAAGGAACACGATTTCAGTTTTAAACTACCCGTCTTGACAGAAAAACGTAAATATTATGATGTTTACAACACAGCGTTTGACACGAAAGGGATTTTCGCTCGAATTTTAGCGCCTCGATTATTTTGAGAAAGATGTATAAGAAAAATGACAAAAATGCATGGAATCAGGTCAGACGGCGGAGTTAAATAACACTGTGTTATTTTGGTAAACTGTTGCACAGTGATGGCGAAGAATAATAAAATAAATTATGGTTTAGTGTCAAATGAAATGTGGAACGGTATCTCTCTTTTTTGTATGCGTATCAATCACAAACATTACAAATATGAATAATCGAGAAGTGAATAATCAAGATCAAGTGCGGGTAGTTCGAAAAACCCGCGCAGCTCGAAGGTGTTGATACATTCTCTCGCCAGTCTGCCTGCGACCACGGGTGTAACGTCATGCTCGAAACGTCAGGATATAATTAAACGTAAGTTTACGCGATTAAGACCCGTTTGTCTTTAAAATATGAGTGATAATCGTGAAAGTTTAAATCAATATATTACAAATATGACATGATATCTTTATTAGGGCAGGTGTAAACCATATTTTTCACTCGCCCTTTTAGCAGAATACAATAAAAAACGAAAAGTTATAGGTGAAAGTTTACGTGCAATGTCTTAGATTTTTTCAATGAAGGTATTTTCTCTTATCACAATCAGTTATAAGTCCTTTTTATTACTGTAGTACCCAATGCTCTGTGTGAATACTTGTGTTATTAGAAAGTGATATCCATCATATCCGCGTCCATATTTAGACAACACAAGCGTGAACATCATATGTAGTAGAAATGTGTGAAAAACCTATCCCCCGTGAAGTGATGTGCGCGTAATGTACACATGTAGGTTGTCATTGGTTATCAGGTCGACAGTTGCCAAACGTGAGCCATCCTGGCTGTCGATAGATTATCAGCATTCGTCAGTGGCCCGACACTCATTGTGTGGTCCCGCATCGTCAAAGTGCCTAATGTAGATACCGTAGTGTATTCCTGACCACATTTAGAAACTATAATGTCGTATTAAAGTTTTTTGGATATCGCCTAGTTTCTGAGCTATTACAATTAAAAAAAAATCTTTTCTTATTGTTACTCGATACAAAAGGTCTTTTTAACCGTTAAGGTGTTGGTGCCATTATGGAGAATAGTCTCACTAACCTCATTAATAGATGTCAAAAAGTGTGAAATAAAACCTTTAAAAAATGAGGTTTTTGTAAAAAAAAAACGTTAACACTTATTCTAAGTGCTAGTTTTATGAATAACACTTACTTTTTTTATTAAAATATATTAAAAAAAAATTTTTTTTTGCCAAAAATTACAAAAGTCATATAACATTTTTTGTTTGTTTTTACATCAAAAATGCGTGGTTAAAATCTTTCGGGTTTTAAACAGCCCACGGTGTACATAATATACTTATATACATAGACAGCCATGACCAAGGAACAAACATTTGTGATAAATAAATACACAAATAATGCCCTCGCCGGGATTCGAACCCGGAACCTCCAGCTTCGTAGGCAGGGTCACTACCAACTAGGCTACGGAGGCTGACAATATAAGTATTATAATTATGATTCTTGCATTCCTCTTGCTCTGTGTTTATATTATACCTACAGACACAGCGGTGGTATACATGTTATTTAATAAATTCATTAATTTATTTGTTAAGCCTCGCATTTTCTGACCCTAAAATTGAAAATCATCAAAATGACTCCCTACAGAAACAACCCAAAGCTAGACGAGTGGTTTTGAATGTCTGCTAATACAAAGTGTATAAGTGCCAAATAATTATAACGTACGTCAAAAGAATTTGGAGCAAGAAGGGCTACGTAGCCCTAATTGCTCCAAATTCTTTTACTTTACCTCAGTAATCGTTATAGAGTTCTTCATCTGAATAAACATACTTTGAAGTATTTTATGCCCAGCGTCTTTATTCTACATAGTCCTCAGCTGATTTAATCCTACGCAAGTATTGGTTACATCCAATTGACATTGCAGCGATATTACTGTCACGTGTCGGACTACATGCTGGTACGACGATTAATTCATATTTATCGAACAAATTAACTATACGACGACTGAGCGACATTGACATTACTCGTAACATCTGATTACGTAATTTGACATAGTAATAATTGACACGCGAACATACACTTTTGTTTTCCTACGTAATTCATAATCATAACACAAACAATGTGAAATCAAATACAGGATTCAGTATGTTTTGAATAACGTTAAGTATATGTGCATATTTTTTTTAAATTTTATTCTAGTAGGTACACTAAACTATATTATAATTAAATATCGCACATTATGGATTGACACATGGAGAAAATGTCTCTTATACATGCTGCTCCCGTAAGCATAAACCAATAACTAGTTTTGAAGCGTCAATCAATTGTTTACTTTATCCAACTGAATTATGTTCTGGTATTAATTAACATTTTAAAACTAGTTACTGCGTTTATGCTTACGGGGGCAGCATTTTGGCCAACGTAACTTTGATATCTATTAATGTTAATAAAATTTTGCAACGTTTTCTATTCACTTTGAAGTGTAAAAAAAAGCGTTTGCATGTAAGTTTTTTTTTTTATTTTCAATATGGATAGGAAATGTTGCTACATTTAATTAATAGATTTTTGATTCCATCCTGTATTACCTACTTCATTTAGGGTTGATTTTTTACCCCAGATAATAGTATCCGTTAGTTAAGATTACCATTATCCTGTTCTCAAGTCACAAAGAAGCTTCGTCCACATTTATTTAACTAAAGATTAAAAACCAGCATTAACACAAAAAAAAAAATAAGTATAATGTAAGTATGCCTTTGCGAATTACATTACCGTAGGTAGCAAGTCATTTCAAAATCAAAACGGTATCCTAACAGGAAGTAATTACGGATCTATGGTTTATTTATATGCAAATAGTAGTTCCTTTAAGTTAGTAGGTGGGTATACTGGGTAATAAACTTGGACCAGGGTTAGCAATATTAAACTAACGCGTTGGAAGCAATGGCTGCCATGAGTAACTTGAGGCTTTATCAGTGGTTGCATAATTAATCTTTATAGTTCCAAGAAGGTTTTATAACTAGTTTTATTAAATAGTATGGCGAAAGCCATTGTATTATAATAAGAAAGCATGCGTAAAGAATACCTATTTGTTTAATCTCAACGATCATAGATTGTGTTAAGTTTGTAGGTTTAGGACTATTCGTAGATGGCCAAGTTTAGTTATGCACTGCATAATGAGTGATTACGATATCTTTTTATTCCCAGTTAGTAACTAAGCGAAAATATAAATATTTACGAAAGCGTTTATGTTTAGTATTTTTCTAATCTAGCTACGTATTTATTCTACTATGATTAATCTAAGTTCAGATAGTAGATGCTCGCGTTATGTTGTCAGCAGCAGTAACTGTCAGATGATAAGTTGGCACATTCATTAAACTGTCCAGATAACACTAGTGTTCTATTTAATGCATTTCAGCCCACGTTGCATTAGGGGATGAAATACATATTTTTCCCGAGTAATATTTTGTCACTCCATATTACTTTTTGCTCAAATGTAGAACAAAATGTTTTGAAGCATATACATAACTAATTAGTACCATAAAGTCACGGCTAATTCTTTAACGGGCATAACAATACGCAGTCTTAAAATCTCGACAACTGACATCAGCCGGCGTTGAAATTTAAATACCTTGCTCTCTTGTATTTATTTATATTTTTCGTCAAGAGCATAATACTTTGACGTCATTTTTGCATAATTTAAAGGCCGCGTAGACACTTCCAGAAGCAATTCCCCATTAAATAGTTACCTTGCAAGAGTTTGTAGTTTGTTTTGGCAGAGCACCCGTATCATTGGCCCTACTTGGCAACGATGGAATGAGTACTACCAACTTAACCCAGTTTGCCTACTAAGCTTTTATTATCACGCGTTAGTAGACAATTATCACTAATCCTAAACACAATGTTGTCGTTAGAGCAATAAATCACATGAGATAACGTAATACCAATTTATGAATAGTGTCTAAAATTTTACGTAGATTAGTACGAGTTAAATTACAAATTAAACAGTAAACGAAAACAGATTTACTCTGCAAACACAAATCATCACTGGTTAGACAGCCGTTTTAATGCAATTTCATACCAAAATTGTTAGACCCATAGAGCTTAAGCTCAAACATTGAAAACAACACTAAATCGACACTGAAAGAAATCAACTACGAACGTGAAGTTCTTCCATTCTGGAATAGGTATGCACTAGTTCACTTCACTAAAGTTTTCGGATTCGCGGGCGAGCTTGAGCTTATAGCGCGGTGGGGCGGCGCGCGGCATGTCACGACTCGTGGCTGGGCGGGACAGGACTGCACGGAAGGCACTGCGCTGCGCGGCGCCCGCTATCATGCTACAGTTTTTCACTTCATCTTTTCTGACGGTTTTTCTTCTAAGGTTTGAAGAGTTGGCGATGTCCTACAGAATAGGTTGGGTTAGGTTAACACGATCTCTAAAAGCGATTCATTTTAGGTTGAGCTTGTAATTTTTGACAGTATGAAACTGAGATCGCGATTCAGATTAAGTCGTAAACTGAATGGTATTAGGAGCATTCCATAGGCTGTCCCGTACAAACGCGTGTATATTTCGATAATTTGAGTTTTCTTCCGAGTTATTAGTTATTATATATATTTTTGAGCAATTTTTGATTCCTCTAGTCACGAAAGAGAACTTCGATAAACTCACAATTTTGAGAAACACCGTGTTCGTACGGGACATCGGTGGACTTTTTCGTGGAATGCACCATTAGTAGATCATGGTGATGTTCTCGTACAGGTAATGTATAGAACTGGTCACGTGACTTTACGTTCGCATCTGTCATTCGCATACATTTATTACTTATCGCTTATTGTAGAATAGCTTCTTGGCTAGGTCTGCAGGTTAGCCTTCGCCTTATCATCTGTTAAAGTCTGATAAATGTATCAAAATATTTCACGGCGCTTTAGATGTCGAACGGAATTTCTAGTGATTATTTTACTGTAAAGTGAAATTTCACAGTAAAACCGTAACGTCCTTTAATAATACGTAAAGGTTATCGGTATTTAACGTAATTTGCATTATATGTCATTTAAATTCAGGTTGATAGTTGTACTGATCTCTTCTGTCAACTTTAATTCCATTGTTTGGGTATACGCCTAATTAGTGGCGTCATACCTACATGCAGTAATCGTAATTTATGTTGTGTTATGCATATATTATCAGCACGTCTGTAGTGTCTGTACCGTACTTATTTTTAAATGTATAGGTATTTCGTGTAAATATAAATTAAAATCAATAACTAAAGTAACAAGTGGTCCGGATGGGTAATGAAATTAAAAAATATTTGTTTAATAAAAGATGATTAAAATTTTTCATTTGCCTGCTAGGCACAACACTCCTCTATGGTAAGGTTGAATACCTACATGAAAATGGCAAATCATCACGTAGGTAATTTTTTGTAATTTTAATGGAGCCTAGATAGGAATACTTCTACTTTCAAAAAGGAGGAGGTTCTCAATTTTACAGTTTTTTTACATGTATGTTACTCAATATCTCCGAGAATCGAGCACCGATTTTTTTTTTCGAACGTGTATAGCCCCGACATTGTCCCGCTGGCACCCAATTCTGGTCTGGTGATGGGAACTTCGATCGCCAATCCGCTTGCCCAGCGTGGCGATTATGGGCATTTACCTCCTAATGCGTCTATACGCAAAGTTAATAGGAGAGGCCTACGTCCAGCAGTGGACTATCATAGGCTGATGATGATGATGATGATGATGGGAACTTGGAGAAATCAGTTGAAGAGGGTTTTTTTATTTTATTTGGTGATTATGTTTTATATTCTGTAATCTCTGTACCTAACACGTATTTTTAGACGAGATTTGCGAGTTTAAAATGACGATATCTTCCGTGATCAGCTTGATGGCATGTTCCTGTTGCCCAAATTCATCTTTTTAAGAGCACTTGACAATACACATTATGTTCCTTAACTCAACGGAACTCTTTTTCCGCCTGCGATAACTGTAATTTACTTAATCAGAAAATTTTTCGTTGCTATTGCTACATTGTAAACATGGATCCTTTACCTACAGATATTATTTTTTTTTTGAAAGAATACTTAAAGTAATGGATAGGGAATTTATTTGTTTCAATCGGAAACTTAGACCGGTGTCAATATATGTACTTTATATTTTTGTTCGTAAATAATTTGAATACGACTTAAAAATATAAATAGACTTAATAAATTCAGGCCCTACTTGCCATTATGTCATTGTTAGTCCTATTTTGGGCTATGCCCCCTGCGAATCTATGAACCGGCACGGGTATAAACATGATAAGGAATGATATGATAAACATTACTTTTTGACCTCACATGATAAAAAGCATGCTTTATTCTCGTGATATTACATCGATTATGAGTATTATGACGACCAGTTGTTAGAAATTATAAGCAAAGAGTTATTACATCGTTGAAAATTGAAACATTGAACTTGAAAATTATTACCAGAAGCAATGCTAGTAGAAAAACGGTTACCTAATTCAGCTGCCGTTCATATTTTCCCAGCTCTTGCATAATTTCTTCAAGAGTTCAATTCTGAGGCTGAATCGATGACATAAGAGGGTGTCTCCGAGCCGAGGTTAGAATAATTACTGCGATTCCCGCAGGAGTCTTTCGACCGAATACATTTACCGGTATTCGGTCGAATTCTGTCTCTTTCATTCTTACCTGATGCTAACAAGAGTAATACAGATAGCATCAGATTCAGTCACTAGATATTGCGGCAAGTATCGGTGACGTCTGGCTTTCCCGAGCTCACTTAGGGTAAGTATTTCCACTAGGTGAACGCAGGTGTAGACATTAACCCCCTCATACATAAATATCTCCTAACTTAACAAAGCTAAGTATTGTTTGTCCCTTTCGGTCTTATAGCCATATTGATAAGATCGAAAGGGACAAACAATACTTAGCGGCTTGTTAAGTTAGGAGACATTTATGAATAAGGGTGTAACTAGGCAGACTTTTAGGACTTTTATTGGCCCTGACCTTTTAGTATATACCTACTCAAACATTTTAAGCAATCAGTAAAAGATTACAGTTGTTTATTATAACTATATCAGATTATTCAGAAGTTTGGAAAGCGTCTGGAATATTGCCAACAAAACCGATTGAATCAGACAAACATGTTTAATATGACCTTTTTGTGGCAAGCAAGTAGAAATGCCTAGTAGTGCCTAGGTCATACAATGCGATTGGAAATTTATTAGTCTACACACAATAGTAATACAGATGGTGCAATCACTATCATTTGGTGATATTCTAAGATAACGCATGTCCAATTGTCCAGTAAGTTGTAAATTAGTTATCCCTATGCAGAAACGGATCACATAGATTTGAAGAGTCCACGGAAAGAACATGTCTAGTTAATTCAAATTACAGAAGGAAAAAACCACCTTACTTTTAACAGAATAATACGTGAATTTGTCCTGATTTTTTTAAGTATTTGACATGTTTTTTCCGTAGACCCTTCATTTATAATTGGCGCTAGAATTTTTTTTTTTAATTTTTGAATAAATAAAAAATAAATAAAAAATATAAATAAATAAATAAAAATATAATTGAATTTAATATTTATTGATGTGTCTCACATTTTCACATGTACCCAGTGTGTTGGAGAAAACGAGATGCAATTCAATCAAATATTAGAAAATTGTTTCTCTCGTTACGAAATTACTAGTACGAAATTGACTATTTTAATATACTCTGTCTAACTAAAAAAAGGCGGGAATTTCTTTTTGGACAGAACAGCCAACCCTTCGCGTTTACATTTTTTGAATTTTCCGCCTATGTTACTTTACTTATCGTCAATTATGTTGTTATCCAATTATGTTTCAGAAATCAAAAATGATTGAAGATTTCTACACGACTACACGGTCAAAAGGTTAACTCAACTCAACTTATTGTTAGAAAAATAATCTTAATTTAAGAATTTTAATCAAATAATCTCTGACGCTTACGTTTCGGTTAATAAACTGCACCCCATTGCTCGGTTTCAATAAAACCTTGTCACACACACTGTACTCGTATTTAAATATAAATAATCTTGGGATATGCAAATCGACCTAGTCCCACGGTAAGCCCATTTAAGGTGTGATGTGGGTACTAAGCAACGAAATACGTAGAATAACTAGATATATAATATACAATTATACATACTTAAATACATGGATAGCTATGACAAGGAACAAATATTTGTCATAAATAAATACACAAATCAGCCAGTCAGCCTCCGTAGTCTAGTTGGTAGTGACCCTGCCTACGAAGCTGGAGGTTCCGGGTTCGAATCCCGGCGAGGGCATTCTTTGTGTATTTATTTATCACAAATGTTTGTTCCTTGGTCATGGCTGTCTATGTATTTAAGTATCTATATGTATCTATCTATTATATATATCGTCGCCTGGTACCCACATTACAAGCCTTAATTGAGCTTACCGTGGGACTAGGTCGATTTGTGTAAGATGTCCCAAGATATTTATTTATTTATTTATTTATTTACAAATAATGCCCTCGTCGGGATTCGAACCCGGAACCTCCAGTTTCGTAGGCAGGGTCACTTCCAACTAGGCTACAGAGGCTGACAAGTACATTAAAGTACTCTATTAATAGAGTACAGTCGAGTGCATTAATATATAGACACATTTGTAAAGGGTTCAGTATGGAGAAGTGTATATATATTAATGCCCTTGACTGTACGCACCAGGAACTATGTTGTCATGGCTTTTGTGGCCACCGGGTTGCACTTGGAGAGGTCAGTGGTGATTATTAAAAGCTATAAAACTGCCATTTTATGGCTTTTAGTAGCTGTTATTCTATTATTAAGTGCTATCAAGTATTTCTCAAGACATAACGGGATAGTTAAACCACGTTTTAAACAATCTCCACGGTAAGTAGCAATCCTTCCATGTTCAAATCAAATCAAATCAAATGAGTTTATTGCATTTCATGTGTACATAATTTGATCTTATAAGCTAGGAATAGTTCCAACATGAACCCTGTGAGGGTACAGCAACACAGACTTAACACTAATTACCTACATCTAACTTACATGTACATAATTGTAGAATAACATGCAAACACATACATTGGTACATAACACTCTAGGAATCTTTAAAAAAATCTTGGACCGAGTAATATGCCTTGTTAATCAAATAATGTTTTAGTTTTATTTTAAATTTATGGGTTTTTGTTTCTGCCTGTAACGTCTTGGGAATCTTATTAAATATATTTGCTGACATGGCAAGAGGTCCCGAATGTACTATTTTCATATTCGAAATAGGCCAGGCCAATCTTGTGTTAGGTCGTAAATTCGATGAACGAGAGTACTGCGGGAAGAGAGACAAATTATTTTTTACGAAAGTACAAGCTTCTAATATGTATAAGCCTGGTAGAGTTAAGATTCTATGTTGAATAAAATATTCTTTACAACTTGTAGTGTTTTGTATATTGGCAATAATTCTTAAGCATCGTTTCTGGAGTATGAATAATTTGATAAAATCGGGGCTATTCCCCCATAAGACAATACCGTACTGCAGCCATGCATGCGCATAGGCGTAGTAGGCGCATGTTTTAGAATTAACACCTTCGCTACGGGATCGGATCTACTTATTCCATCCGATGTAAGTATGGTTAATTGCCGCTGCCGTAGCGAATGCTATAATAATATGCCTATGTACTAAGTAGGGTATGTACAGAAAGTGAAGGCGCGTGAGACATACAAGTGAAATTTTAATAGTTGTCTCCCGTTTAGGGCATGTTCAGTATCGTGTTCCGATTAATAAAAGTGTAAGCAATTTATTATCACACGGTTTTTTTCTTCTATAGATCGTCTGCTAGTTTTAACGACCTGGGGCCCGGTTCTCGAACGCTTGTAACTTGTAATACAAGTGGAATTCTCTTTTTAACACTATTATTTAGAAGTTTTGGAGAAATAGGCCCATGCCCCATAGAAAATCAAAAATGTTTTACGCATGAAAACAATCTTCCAGTTTTTCCTAATCAGAACACAATATTGAACAAGCTCTTTAACAGAAACCAAACATTATAATTTCGCCTTGTACTTTATTGGCGTGTTTTGCTGCCATACCTACGTCTTCACTTTCCGCACATTCTATACCAGACTTGATGATTACCTCAATTTCATTTACAAATTAGTAATTTCTTTTGTTAAAAACAGATTGCATTGTACTCGAGAAATTCGACCAGTGTCCGCTGAGTCAAGGTGGCCGTGTGGATTAGGTATCAGCAGCGAAAGCTGAGGGCGTGGAAAATAGCTTCAAATTCCACCTCCGACATTATGGGTTTCTATTAGGTATTTTTATTGGTTAATAATTTGTAATAAACGAGTAGTAGTAGGTAGGTAGGTATAAAATAATAATTTATAATAGTTAGGTACCTTACGTATCGCTTAAAATCGATTGGTATAATTTGTGAAGAATAAGTGCTAAATGCCACTAAATTACACAATCACCAAACCGTTGTATAACTATGTTATAGGCACTGTCACTGATTCTGTAGTAAACTTTAAATTACATCCTATAACAGGCGCCCTTGATTAAAATATTCACCACGACTATCAAAATTCAGGTCCCGATTGAATATGCAAATCTAACAAGGCTCGTGCAAAAATCTATGGGTCTCATATCCGGGTCGAGTCGGGATTCAACAGATGGCCAAGGGGAGGACAGAGATAATGCCGTCATTTATCCTTAGACGCGACAACCGCTGAGTTACAGAAAATGGAAAATAAGACAAAATACCTACTAGTTAATGGCAGCTATGGTGCGAAGGCTGCATGAAAAGGTTAAAGTTAGATATAACTTCTCAGGACAAACGTAATATTAACGTAATATATTAATTTGGCATATTAAGAAACTGATTAAGGCTCTCACGTGTTCACTCATATTTTAACAAAAATCTTATTTAACCGTAAATATTAGGTGGGTACACTACGCAATAAATGCTTGGATTTACTTTCTAGGTACAATTCGGATCTGAGTACCTACCACATGGGCAGTTTTCTAAAATAACTTTCTGTAGTATAATTTGCATTGAAGATATTTTCAAATCAGCAAGAGCTCTTAAATCTATTTATTAATACAAATTATTCATTAATAAACTGTCACGTTCTGCGGATGTAAGTACGAAAATCACACATAGCATAGTACGAAAAATTATTATAAGTACTTTGCTTGGAAAGCAGGGCCACTATAATTCAAATATTTTTGGGGTCAAGGACTTTTTGTGTATTATCCATTGTCTGTACTGAGATTATCGTACATTATATCAATAACGCATTTAGATTTCAATAATGTTATATTATTAGGGAATCCAGTGATTCCAATAGTAAAGAGACCGGAAGATCTTTCCAAATGATTCAATTGCACGCGACCTTGCAATTTTTGGCACACGTTGAATGCTGAGCTTCGGCAATTTATGACCGAGTCGGTGTCGATGATGCATTTTCCGAGATTACCTCTTTTTATAAATCTTTAATCTTTTAAAACGTACCTTTGAAGAATCAAGCGTAGCTTGAAATTGTCGAGAATGTCTCACAAAAAAAAATTATGCACGACTATTTAAGTAAATTTTTCGTCGGTTTAAAAATACCTATACCTTAACTTGGTACCTACTTCATTTGGATATATATTTTGAATATTATATTGTAATTGATAAGGCTGGGCTATGCGCCTTATTAAAAAAAAGGTAACAATAATTATATCTTGTTATCGAAATGGATACTATAACAAGATTAAATCGTATTGATTGGATTGGATAGTATTTAAATATACATTGAATAGTCACTTTCGTTACAGTTACATAGATTAACCCAAGCGATCTCAACGGTCGTACTTGTTTATTATTGATTAGGTATATTTTTCACATAAGATTAGAACTTCATGTAAATATACTGATTTGAGCTTTCACGATATTTATTTATTCATTTTTTACCTGCATTGGGATGTAATCGCGTACATACACTTATTAAGGCGTGTCCTTATCAAAGGAAGAAATCATTTGTGAGAATTATAATTAAATTTATTATTTACTAATTAACCCTTTTTTTATTTAAGTGTATTTTATACATTTTTAGATAATAATTTAATTTAGTTTTGTTATATACCTAGTTATAGTTTGTTACTTAATATTTAGTTTTTTTTCTCAGTTGTTATTTTATAATCGTAGGTAATTTGTGAGAACTTCATTTGTTTACGACCTTGCTAGTAGTCGGCTAGGTACCTACGATCCGGCGGCGGCTGCAAATTTAATGCCGGCCCGGCTAATTGTCGCAGGAAATAGGTTTCATATCCGTACAGCACCCCGAAACACGTGACGTAGTACCACCCACTGTAGTATCTGTTCATACATGTGTTAAGGAAAATCAAATTATATTGTTGCTGGAAGTACCTACTTGAAGTTTCTAGCGGTAAATTAAAGTATTTGTATCGGTGAAGTCTAACTAAATAAAAATCACCTAGCAAGAAGAGACGCATAATTCTCCTTTATATTGCATTCCAGTTCGATTCTATTGAATTCAAGGTACCTTTCTAATAATAAAGAGCATAACAAAATACTGATTCGCTTAACGATAGATGCAGCATCTTATGCTCATTACAAAAATATAGGTAAAAAAATCGCGTTTTTTTTTTACATTTGTATGGATGTTGCGCCAATTTTGACGAACGACCCGGCTAGTTTTTCTAGTGAACATGAAATACTAAATGATAAACGTAGTAGGTACCACTACTTTTGCTACATCCTACCACCTACATACTTTTATATTTACAGAGTGAAACAAAAATAGTGGTCATTCATTTAAAACGAAAAAGGTGGAAGAAAATTATTGTTCGCGTAAAACTCTGTGTTCATATTTTTTATACGCCATCTCGACCACTACCTGGTTTAGGTAACCGCTTCCATAGGTAATGGTTTTAATTAAAAAAATAACATTACAGAGTGGACAATCTGCCTCTTCATTTTATAACTGTACCTGGGATTCATCTCGTCACTCGTATAATTTTGTTTGGCAGCGCCATGTTGCGTGTATGGGCAGAAATGAAATTGAGCAAGAGAATATTTGAAGGGGACATAGGAATTAAATATTGTCATAAGTAATTAGATATAATCTGTCATAAGTAAGTAACGATATAGTGCGTAATCCTTTTCCTTCGTATTTTCACAAAGACGTCTTACTTTATCTTTCTGTCTTAATCAACTTCAGCTCATTGTGGCAGCATTATGATTTCGAACATCTCCGTAAACATACGAAGCAAAGGACTACTACCATAACCGTTCATATATGTTTGTTTTTGAAAGTTATAGTTTTTGATTAGTTAAAATTGAAGAGGGAGAGATTTGTTAAAATGTAATTTTGTCAAATTCCTAAGACTTATCATAGAAATGATAAAACCTTATCAATATGTTTATTAACAGCAATTTTACAAAATTTTATATATTCTAATTCACGAGCAGCGATAACAATATACACCTATTCAGTCTCTCAGATTATTGGTTGTAGTACCAACACCTAACATACCTGTACAGGGTGTAAAAATTAGTCTTGTTTCGCTTAGGCACATTCAGTATCGTATTATACCTAGGAGAGAGTGAGAGTCTTCTTAATAATCTTTTTCCAAGACCGTATAATTTTTTATTGGAAATAATCTCATTCTTTCCTAAACATATATGCACACAGTATTTGTTTTAGTACCTAACGCCCATGAACATGGAAACGTCAATAATACTTTATACGTTTTTTGTTTATGTAATATGATTCATTTGCTAGCAATGTGTTCTCAGATCCATTCTTAATGTGGCGTCAGACATTCCATGTTTTCCTGTATCTGCTATAACATTTTTTATATTACCTACCTTATGATGTACAGTGTACAGTCACCATCAGATACATCGAAGCGGCCAGGGTGCTATATCTGAGGCCTCTATTGTCATGGCGTTAGAGTGCATGTTTAGATATTTTTGAACACTGTGATCGCTCCGATATAATTGATGGCGACTGTATCTACACAAGCAGCTGTGCCGTGTGGTGACGGCAGTAAGAATACATTTGTCACCACCACAACTCCTCCTGCGGGTGTCGTAAGAGTCGACTAAGGGATTGAAGTGTCACTAACCACTATTTATTAAAAGATTATTAGACACATTACTGCGATCGCCAATCCGCTTGCCCAGCGTGGCGATTATGGGCATTTACCTCCTAATGCGTTTATACACATAGTTAATAGGAGAGGCCTACGCTACGTCCAGCAGGGGACTATCATAGGCTAATGATGATCATGATGATGTATCTACACAGGTCTTTTACTCTCTCTCTCCAGAGACCAGAGCACTCGTATTCTCTGGCTCTCTGGTACTCGTAGAATACTTATTTTACCAACTTTTTAAGACCTTGCGAAATTAATTCTCATCCATGACAATGTTACTAAACAATAAATTGTACGACCAGTTTTAGTACCGATGTTCTTTGTTAATTTACAGACTTGGCGTACACTAACTGCTGTGGTATTGTGGAGTATGTGTTGCGGCGTATTTTAGTAATTCGCCACGGTACTGCGACAAATTAAGTACCAGCTAAAGTGTCAGCGATTTTAAAGACTGAATGTGAACGGCGTGGGTACTCATTAAGAGTTATTAGGTGTCGTTAATTTATATCTTAATGCCGTTTTCAGCGAAATCAAATTTTTAAATCTTAAAACTACTTATCTACTCAGCGAGTGGCAGGTACTTAGGGTGGCATGAATGCCGTTTCCCGAATTTCCTTTTTAATACATACATCTCGATATAAATGTACGATGAGCTGGATGCTTAGCCAAGTTGCCAATCGCTAGCGCTTGGTAGCGTATCGTAGTTTTCCCTCTCTATCACTCTTTCATATTAGTGCGACAAAGACAGTAACTTGCCTTTCGTTAACGATTGACGATTAAGCGTTAGCGATTGGCAACTTGGTTAAGCACCTTGATGCGCTACACTCGTGCTAGGTTTGCTATAAAATATTTTAATTTGTCATTTTCATAGGTCATTGTAATTGTAACCTACAACGAGTGTCGGCGAGGTTTTTATCGTGTCAATTTCGAAATTCTTTTTCTACAACCATACTAATATACTGATAATACAAACCACGGTCAAATCACGATCTATAGACCTAGTATGGTGTGAGGAATTCCCATAGGTCCTAAGATTCAAGTTCAGTCCAGCATTGCCATTCAAGCGCATTGCCTGCCTTGCAACTAATTAATTCATATCCGTACTGGCAGCTATAGGACGTAAGTTACAAGTATTTCGTATGAGATATTGCATTTTGAATCTGGGCGCCACCGGAAAAGCTAGTATACCCACATATGAAATGTATTGTAATAGGTCCCAAGGGCGGCAACCTCACGTCTGATCATGTCCGAAAATGCTTCAAGGCCTGCTACATAATTACTGCTTGCATGCACGATTACATTCCGACCTAGATCTACATTCTGGAATGTTTTAGTACTCCTGTTAATGCTTGAGTCAATATACAGAATTTCAAGATTCAGGTGTAATACGTCTTACTGTAAGTCGCTGTATAATATCTTTCTGATTTTTTTAAAATAATTAGATTCTTTAATTGTATTCGATTATTTATTATGTCTAATATTTATGTAATATTGGCGCGGCTGGTCGACACAACCGGGGACCAGAGAGCTGGCGCGTACCTCTCCCAACGCATCGCTCTTGCGGTACAGAGAGGTAAAGCCGCCAACGTTATAGGGTCCATGCCGCAAGCCTGCTGGACGGCGTGTTTTTCTTATAATAGGATATTATTTTTATAGGTAGGTTTAGTTTTAAATGTGACGTCTGTTCGATGATTGGTCGCTTATAAAGCAGCTGCCAGCGAGTGCTGCAGCTGCTCCCACATGGTAAGTTTAGTGACGCGAACTGTTCCACCCAGGTACCTGTTGTTGCTGTTATATGGAGCAAGAAGTAACTAGACTTACCGAGCAGCAGCGTTTCGTCGTCAAGGGCAGTGACGAGCGAGTCGGTGCAGCAGGTATTGGTGTTGTCGATGGAGATGCGCACCGAGGCGCAGTCTGCCGGCGAGTGCGGCAGCTGCTCCCACATGGTAAGTTTAGTGACGCGTCAAACTGTTCAGGTGCCTGTTGTAGCTGTTATATGGGACAAGAAGTAACTAGACTTACCGAGCAGCAGCGTTTCGTCGTCAAGGGCAGTGACGAGCGAGTCGGTGCAGCAGGTATTGGTGTTGTCGATGGAGATGCGCACCGATGCGCAGTCTGCCGGCGAGTGCGGCAGCTGCTCCGCCGACTGCGCCGCCACGCGCCCGTTGGCGAGCCGCAGCGACGCCGTGCGCCCGCCCGTGCCTGTCGCCGCGCCGCCTCCACCATCCTCGCATCTGGAGCAAGGAGACATGTCGTAAGTGATATATATAGTCCTCCTCGTCGTGACCGACGACGGCGACCCCTACAACTTCCTCTGACGAGCACGTATATGGCTCGCGAAACCGAATTTAGTTTTAAATATCCGGTCACACTGTTCACAATGGAGCTGGCCCTGACTATTCAATGTGTAAGCGTAGGAGGGTCGGGTTCTCCGGAACTGACGCTTTTGATCCAGGTGTTCCAGGCGAGCCTCTTCAAATGAGGCTACACCTTCTCTGACTCTTTTACGCCATTCCGGTCTCATAGACGCTAATTCCTCCCAGCGCTCTGACGAAATGTCTGCGGCTTTAAGGTAAATATGAGTAAAGGAGACAGGATGGTGCACTGTCAAATCAGCGCATTGGATTATCTGGATAACGCCTCTCATTATCAAGTAATAGTGCATAATAGCATGATGTGTTGTGAATACATGTATGTACTTATGTGCTGATGGGTGTGTCTAAATAAGTAGGCTGAATAAGCATCTGCAAAGGCCGAGCAGAAGTGGATATGGTAAGGCTACCGTCCACATTACAAGATTTGTGAACACTGATCAATTGGTAGCGACTGGACAAGAATCTATTTCCAACTGCATCGTGATTAAAATTATAGGTACATAGGTATTTGACTATTAGCAATAGGTACCCGACAGCAAGGAAAAGTTTCAACTCATGCGCAATAAAATTCATATCGCGTATTGCACACTTTAGTGACCAGTGTGGCCACATCTACGTCATAGAGCACGGTCTCTTTAAAAGCACTAGAAAATAGGTAGTCATGCAAATATAAAAATAAATCATTGTTTAATAAACACAAATTCATATTCCTACTCGTATATTTATACTTCATATTCGCTTCAAGTAGTTCGGGCGCTCTAACCGAGTACTGCGCTGCTAAGTAGCTGCTCGTTCTGAAAACAAGCCTCATTATTTCCCTCGCAAAGGGTACGGCTATTTTTGTCGCTAACTACTGCCTAAATGTCACTGTTTGGGTACAAAAGAATACAAGTATCCCCGCGGTTTCCAGCAATCTAAGTATATAAAATACGTTCATAATTTCTGGTGACACTGCGGGAAACACGCAACATTAAAATAAATAAATAAATGTTTTATCAGGCTTCAGATAGTCTAGCTTATCTTAAGACTCATTTTTTAAATGCATAAGTCTAGGATACAATCCTTAGTACATCTTTTAAATTTTGACATATCGATTGTTCAATCAAAATGTTTTATCGAGTACGTCCTCGTTAGACACTAATTTTTGACAAAATTTCTGCTTGAGAAAGCTAAACGATTGACAAACATGAAACAATCAGGTTTCTTCATTCACAAAATTTACTAACATAAAATTTGCATGAAATTTATCAAAATTGTAAACTAACAGGAATTAGTTTGTCGAAAGTGTTATACTCTGGACGGACAGGGTTATAAAAAAACACACAGACACTAATTTTTGACAAAATTTCTGCTTGAGAAAGCTAAACGATTGACAAACATGAAACAATCAGGTTTCTTCATTCACAAAATTTACTAACATAAAATTTATCAAAATTGTAAACTAACAGGAATTAGTTTGTCGAAAGTGTTATACTCTGGACGGACAGGGTTATAAAAAAAGTATCTGAAGAAAGTAAGTCGCCACAATCAAAAAAATTACATTCATGAATAAGCTAACTGAAAATATGTTTTTTTTAATAGCCTATTATTGAGTGTCCCACTGATAGGCAAAGGCATCTCCTATCGTTATCCATTCCGTGTTGTTGGCCAATTTCCCGCCAAATTGGACACATTCTGCTAATGTGATATACAGTTCAAAACCAATAACACGGAGATAACGGCGTGTGCATTACCGGCTGAAGAGTTAACGGGAGTTAATAAGGCTTAAGATGCATAAGAATAGCACTATGGGTTCGCGGAATAGTGTAAATAGACTACTTTAACCCACGCACATCAGGTTTTGACGTGACCCTATCAATTCCCGCTACTTCCAAGTAAAGACTGTCCACGTAAAAAAGTGGTCGACATAAAATTCTTTAAAAAATAAAATAAAAGAAAAATGAAATCTGTCACTGTGATAGTTAGAAAGCGGGATATATAAGGTTTATTTTGAGACTACTTTCGATTTAAAAAAAAATAACTATAATAAAATGGCCTCTAGCCAACTGGACAAGCGCAAAAGTATTTTGTACACTTACAATGAAAATCCTTATATGTCGCAAGCTAAGCTAGCTAAATTATTATCCGTTCCTAAATCTACAGTCCAAAAGGTATTGGCTAATTATCGCTCCAGGTTGACGGTCGAAAGGAAGAAAGGTTCGCGTAGAAAACACGGTTCCATGGATAAAAATAAGGCAAGGAATGTCATTGAGCACTTTAAGAAGAACCCAACACTGTCCATTTGAGACGTCGCCAGGAAATGTAAGTTATCGAAGTCGTACGTTCAGAAGATCAAACAAAAAGCAGGTTTACACTCATATAAAGCGTCTAGCGTTACAAATCGCGATGCTACTAAACAAAAAATATGTAAAACTCGAGCCCGAAAGTTGTATACAAATTATTTAACGAAATTTGATTGCATTTTGATGGACGTTGAGACCTACGTCAAGGCAGATTTCAAGCAGTTGCCAGGGTTACAATTTTACGTCGCAAATAAACGAGGAGGTATTGATGATAAATTCACAGCAAAAAATAGACAAGTTTGCAAAAAAAATTTTTGTGTGGCAAGGCATATGTACATGTGGTAAAAAAAGCAAATCTTTCGTTACAACTGGCACGGTTAACCAAGTCTTTTACATGAAGGAGTGTTTAAGAAAACGTTTATTGCCGTTCATAAGAAGCCACGCCCAGTCAGTCATATTTTGGCCTGATTTAGCCACTTCTCATTACGCGAAATCGGTTTTGACATGGTATGACGAAAATAAAATCTCTGTTGTACCGAAATCTGCAAATCCTCCAAACTGCCCAGAACTCCGGCCTGTAGTGAAATTCTGGGCAATAATGAAAAGAAAGCTAAAAAGAAGTCAGAAAATTGCTACTGATGTACAACAATTCAAAAAATATTAGGATACAACATATAAAACGAACACCGAAACCGATGTACAAAGATTGATGGAAGGAGTAAGAAGAAAAGTCAGGGCATTTTATTAGTCTTAATGTGTTGCACAAGTCTTGCATTATATTTTAAAGAACACGAATTATACTATTATATAAATATATAATTAATTCGTTTTTGTTATTTTTTTCATCTTATTTGTCATTATAACGTCGACCACTTTTTTACGTGGACAGTCTTTATGCAAAGTGTATGCGTGTTCTATTCCTCCTTCATGGAAATCGCGCAATTTTGGATCTTAATTTCGTGGCTCTAAGGATCCTTTAAAAGTTTCATGGGTAAAGGACAGTAATAAAACGTTAAAGAAGACTTGTATCGTTTACCGCGGCCCTCTTAAAACTTTTGTAGTACGCGATAAATCTAAAGGGATTGGGTGACATCGATTGGCTATCTCTAATGTAGGTCAATGGGTGATTGACTGTTATTTTACGGGAATATAGGGATAAAAGACCTCTTGGTTAGCAGTGGACCAGCCAAGCTTTATATACACTCTCGGTCATAGAATACGGGTCGGGTAGGTATAATATTTCATAGAAAATACTGTAAGCACACTGATTACAAATACCTTTTTAAAACGTTTACAGGATAAGTGGAATCCAATTTAATATCGAATTGTTTTGAATTTTCTCTGATTTTACTATTACATCCAAAAAACATCTTATTTTATCATTAGATAACTCCGTGTACAAAAAAATACCAAGACATGTCATGGTTAAAAAACCCCTTAGTAACGACAATTAAGTACAATATATCTTTAGGAAGTTAAACTCGATCGGCGTTTTTATATTATAATATGGATTGTATGTTGTAAAATGAACACCAAAACCGAGATATTGTCGAATTTTAGCGCTTGATTATCTAAATTTAGTGCTTAATTGTCGTTAAGAAGCTGACTGAAGTTAAGGTTTTTTAACTTCCTGCTAACTGGGTACACTAAAAACTAAAAAGTAAAAATGCCCATTACAGATTAAAATTTAACGTATACGATTGTATATTCTTACCCAACGCGTACGGTTACCCAACGTGATTCGAAACTTTGCACCTATATTATTCATCCGAACCGTATAACACGTAAAATAAACTTGCGCTTGACTGATTTTTCTTTATAAATTATTTGAAACTGGCAATTGGTATAAATTTTCGCATATTTATTTTACGTGCATTCCGCCTTGGGTCGTTAACACGGCTTTAAAACGTCGCTGAAGTCGTTTCAGGCATAAATCCAATCGAAATCTTCGGGAGTATAAAAAGGTTATTTGTATCAAAATATCCTGGGATTTAATGTCTCGGTAAAATCTTCAGACTGGATTAGGGAATAAAATAAGCTAAATAACTGTTACTGTTACATAACTGCCCACTGCGTGTCGCATATAATAATACTATTAGCAAATTGTAAGCGCGATGAAATATTAATTTTGAAGCTGACTGATGTTCACTCTCCAATCTTTTATTTCTATTTTTGCCTGACAGATGTTATATATAAAAATTGGGACGGGTATTTTGTGTATACAATGTGGTACCTTATTGTTCTAAGTCAAATAGCATAAGAATACATGATACATCAAAATAAAGCTTGATACATTGACAGGAATTCCAATAAGTATCGAATGTAGAATAGAGTTTAGTGTTACTTGCTACGATCATTGGAGCCTCGAGTTAGCAACGGTGATACTCTTGATGGTCCATTGACATGAGGGCATATATTTTACACGTGCTAGTAGACGAATATATAGTAAGTAATAAATAAAACATAAAAAAAATCTAGGACATTGTTACACGAATCGACTTAGTTCGACGGTAAGCTCATTAAGGCTAAATAAATATCTTGGGATATCCTACATAAATAGACCTAGTCCCACGGTAAGCTCAATTAAGGCTTGTGGTGTGGCTACCAAGAACGATATATATAATAGATAGATACATATAGATACTTAAATACATAGACAGCCCTGACCAAGGAACAAATATTTGTGATAAATAAATACACAAATACCTATTGCCCTCGCCGGGATTCGAACCCGGAACCTCCAGCTTCGTAGGCAGGGTCACTGCCAACTAGGCTACGGAGGCTGACAAATATGAGTACCAAGCGGAGGTGATGTGTGTACCAAGCCTTGATGAGCGTATAATATAATATAATAATAGATTGGTACATAGGTACCTACGTAAATAGAAATACATAGACATATAGGTATTGATTTAAACTTTCACGATTATCACTCATATTTTAAAGACAAATGGGTCTTAATCTCGTAAACTTACGTTTAATTATATCCTGACGTTTCGGGCATGACGTTACGTTACACCCGTGGACACCGGCAGACTCTAACGTAAGTTTACGCGATTAAGACCCGTTTGTCTTTAAAATATGAATACATGGACAACCATAATCAAAAAACAAATATTTGAAATAATAAATAAACAAACAATGCCCTGCCCGGGATTCATGCCCGGAACCTTCATCTTCGGAAGCAAAGTCACTACCAAATTAGGCTACCGAGGCTGAAGAAAATTTGACATCACGATCACTATATTAAAATGAAATCAAAATGATATCAAATCTTCACTATAGTCAACGTTGGATCTACAAACAATCAATTCATGGAAATCTCACCTTTCTGTCACTCAGAATATGGGTCTTTTTTCTGTCAAGCGAGTGTTGCAGTTACGAGGTTGAAGAAGTATGGCTGTGAAATGTAACCGACCTCCGTGGAAATAGTTTTTATTGAAGAAACTTATGGTGCTCCAGTTTTAACGATCGAGTGGACCATATTTCACAATGAAGAGCAGTTGGCAACAGTGTAGTGGGTTTCAATAGGCCTATAACAAAACATGATTTATAAGATTTACATTTTAAATCCATTATTTAGGATTAAAACAATTTTATAGGGAAATAATAACAAATCCACGGCTTATAAAATAATGGCTGTGACATAGCTACGGACTCAGGTACCAAATATCAAAAAAAGGCATTTTTTCATTTTCTAGAAAGCATAGGCAACGTAAAAAGTCAGCAGAGATTCATATTAACTACTTATTCCTCGAATTTCCACGTTACTAGCTTTTCTAGGAACTTCTACATTTCGTATACGGGGTGGGCCTTACAACTAAGGCAAAAATGTAACCAGTGATTCCTAAAAGCATCTACATTAACCCATTAACTTTCACTTATTCGGAATAAAAATGCTCGACATGTTTCGCTCTGTATATCTGAGGAGTATTTTATTTTTCGACTTATAAGTACCTAGCTGAATTAGTAACTGTTAACATCTTCTGTTAACTGTCTTAAACATGTTTGAATGTTTGATTAAAAGTAAAATTTCTGAGTGGCTTAATTTTTAAGGGAAATAGCTATTCATATCACTCTACAAGGGTACCTTAACAAACATAGGTAGACTAATTTATAAAATATTTTTTTTTCGTCTATTACCATACACAATTAATAGGCATGATGACTGGCAAGTCAAATCAGCATCTTTTTTCGAACTGTCAAAACGATCACCACTATGGAATTTTATATGAAATACTCGAAAGTGACGTCACGTTTGAGTACTGCCAAATAACCTACTCTTTTAAGCTCTTTTCAATTTATTAAATAGAAATTCTGTATAAAAATGACTGCAATCTACATCTTAGTAATAATTTCTTCGTGTATTATGTCGTGCATAATGTTAAATAATTTATTTTAACTACAGTCATCATCCCTATTGTTGAGATACTTAATAAAAAAATCTACTGTTTCATTTTTTGCTAGTGTTACAGGCACCACCCTGTAGATGTTCCCGAACTCCGTAGCTCACATTACTCACTCCGGCTTTATAGCAGCTTTAAGGCATCGGCGGGAACTTCATACTTTGCCGGTCTTTATTATCGATATTAAACTTTGCCATTTTATAGCAAAATAGAAACTATAAAATCTCTGGATCTCAATTTTGATAATTTGAGACATATCTGTCAGTTCACCTCGAAAGCTACCTTGTCACGGTGTTTAAATGGACTTAATTAAAAACACATAAGGTCTACTTCAAGAGCCGTGATAAGGTACCTTTCCATGTGCGAACGTAGCTGGGCGGTTTTTTAACTACAGTACAGTACTAACTTTTATTTTGTTGTCGTTTTTTAATATTTTCCAAATTTGGACTTTTTTACATTTTTTCTACTCAGAATCACGAGCTCTTTCGATCCTGGTACAAATAAAAATATGTCCCAAAAAAAATTCCCTTGTGTTACTATTTTTCATACACTTTCTTCGACCGTAACTCAGTGGAAGACAAAAAAAATTATGGAATTCTTGGGACACTTTTTTCTGCTAATGAGGATCGAAAGAGCTCGCGATTCTGAATAGAAAAAATATGAAAATACCCAAATTTGGAAGATTTGAAAAAACTACAACATAATAAAAATTCGTCCAGCTAGATCACATCGTTGTTACGTTCAAAATACTTGAATTCATGATCATGAATCATCTTGCAATGGAATTATATTACAAGGGATGTAATCGCTGTGTAACAAGATATTTAATTCGCCTCAGATAGCTAACATAAGCGGCTTCAATTAATTCAGCTGCTTTCATTCTGATTACTCCGCAATTGTCAGCGGTTTCATCCGTGTAAAATGGATTTAATTTCCCTCAAAACGGACCAGAATTTTGCGGTGAGTCTTCAGCTAATTGGTAAAACGTGGCTAATGTAGTATATCAAGTAAAATTTCAGGGGCATTTAGTGCGCGACGTGTTTGCTTCGGGTCTCCCGGGACGAGCACTGTCGGTGTGCATGACGTATGACTGCCGCTCTCCCCCTGGCGAGGGAGGCTTGATACCGGGAATTCTCTTTACTGAATCACCAACACAACTAGACCCCCTTCAAGCCTCCTAAAACCTTACACTCGCGTTCAAATGGGCTAGATTAGAAGCCTCGAGATCAAACAGCAATAGGCGCTCACAAATGGACGTTTGCATAAATTGTATAACGTGTTTTGTACGGAACTGCGGTTTCGTCGGTAGGCGTGTCGCCATTGTTTTTTATCTGCAGTAAATTTTAATTGGTCCGGCAAAACGCAATAAAATGCCAGTCGGCCAAATTTGAGTGGCTAATTTACTTTGCTCTCGACTTTCCGAAAAGTCAGTTAATGTCATTTACTTTTTATGCAAAAAGGGTTAACTTGTGGCTAACTCAATATGGCGTCTGTTTGTAGACTCGAACATCTACTGCCTAATTAAGTAATTACTGATGTTGTGTTGTTTGTGATAGTGTTATTATTGCCCTTTTCATATAATAAGAGATAACGTAGATAAGACTTTTATTAAAAAGGCTGACAAATATTTGACACAAGAAAAGGCATTATTACGGTCATGAAATATAATGATTGAAGACAAATAAAACAGTATATTACATTGAAGAGATACCCGTACTAAGCGATCTAGTGGATATTTGCTCACGTAACTACTTAACCGCAGCTATGCACAGCCTCTCGATCTCAATCACTACAGAGATCGTTTCAGATGTCGGGCTTACGGCTCTCGGGAGCACCCGAGTGTACAACGGATGCCATTTGGATCGGATAAACAATCAATACGTTGGTTAATGTGCTTTATTGCCTTCGGGAAGTTATGGTGACTGATTGAAGAGTTTAATACTCAACAATATTATGGGTAGGTATAGTCAAATAGTACTATGTCAAAGAGTACGTAAGTTCAGTGTGCAATAGGCTGCGCAGAATTGATATAACACTACACAGTTTTGCGAAATTAAAACTATCCTATCTTATGTCCTTTTCAGAGTTTTCCGCTATCTTCACACCCATAGAAATCAACTCTGTGATTTAGGTGAGAAACCGTAAGACAAACAAGCATTTTACCACGATAGTGGCAAATTTGCATAGGGGATTGGTAGGTAGCTAATAACATATGGACACATACAGAGCCAGGGGCTCAAAAGCACGTTGCCAACTCTTTTAAAACAACAGGATTCACTCTGGTGTCATTGCGACTTTTTCGTCTTTGCAAATAAATTTTGGATGCTCACTTTCAATTAGTCATCATTATCATTAAATTCATCTCGATTTAATTTTCAGTCAAGCCAACATATTATAAAATCTTTCTACCGTAGGGTAGGCATCATAATATCACCAGCTATGCTATTCTCTTATTCACACATTCGACGCTGCGTTCGTCAACCAGCTCGACATCGAGACAGCCTTGTCTAAAATCCTAGCTGTTTTATTTGACATTAGGAATCGAGGCTGTGAGCGAAGTTGTGGTCGAGTTCGTCGCTGTTTTTCGTTAGAGAATACGAAGTTCATACATTAAACGTCAAACTCTCGACGCAGTGTAGTTCCAGCTCACGCCGCATTCGTCGCCGAGCACTAGTGTCGTTTAAAGTACATTAGTGAATACCATTTTTAGGCTCGACGCTGCCGCAGCACTGACGCAGCGCTGACAGCAAGGCGGTTTCCTTAGTGAATAACACTGCAGTTCGAAAATTAAGTTAATATATAATTTGAGTTATTTTATAATTCGGAACATTAGATTGATGAAAACAGTAATAAAAAAAATTACATTCGAATATCACCGTCAAAATATCTCTTCAAAAGGATCAAATTTAGACCTTCTGCGAGGGGCAAACTATTAACAATAATATCAAATTCCACCCTATAAGCAGATTGCGTTATATTCCCATCGCCACATCTCACAGATTTCAAAGTAATTATATTTGGTTCCGTGAAATATTCAGCGCTGCCTTCATTACTCGGCTGAAAACCTAATGAGCGAGTATTAATTGCAAGTTATGAAGATCGATGCTGAAAGCCGAACCGGCCGTTAGAGGTTGCCTCATTATGAAAACATAACATTGTATCTTAGTGTTTCACGGTGTGGTCACGGTGATCAACACATGTAGGTATAGTCGAGTTCCTCCTGCGGGTGTCGTACGAGTCGACTAAGGGATTGAAGTGTCACTGACCATTCTACAAGATTGATGATGGGCAGCAGCGTCATCATCATAGTGGACACATTGCTGCGATCGCCCATCCACTTGCCCAGCGTGACGATTATGGGCATTTACCTCCTAATGCGTCTATACGCATAGTTAATAGGAGAGGCCTACGTCCAGCAGTGGACTAACATATAGGCTTATGATGATGATGATGATGATGATGATGATAGTTGAGTTCCCAAATACGTATAAAACTATACACCTAATATGATAAGTTAGAAAACGTTCACATATTTAAGCACACAGTAATAAAAAGAGCCACTGACAGATTTTTCACATGCCAAAAATGTCGGTTGCCTGGCAACCTCATACTTTAATTCGGTGACTGTGTTAGCCGAACGACTAAGTGTAATTGCCGCTTTATGGTGGAAATGTTCATATTTAGTTTATTACCTTAATCGTTATATTCAGATCTTAACAGTCCGGTATAATTTCATGTAAAATTAAATTATTATAAAAATTACACATTATTACATTGCCAGGCAGCGTGATGGCAGGTGGACCAAAATGTTAACGGATTGGTGGCCGCTTTCAGATTTGAGAAGCGCAGGGCGTCCGACCGCTCGATGGGTGGACGATATTCGGAAGAATACGGGTCACTTTTGGATAAGGTTAGCTCAGGACCGGGACCAGTGGCGTACAAGAAGAGAGGCCTATGCTCAGCAGTGGGCGAATAACGGCTGAATATGATGATGATGATGTATGTGATTATAAAAATTAGGTGGCATGAAAAATGGTATTGAAAATATTTGATACAGTATTGCATGAATCAATGCGCTCGCTAAACAAGGTTTTTTACTATCGTGGTTTTGGATAGGTAGTAAATAATAATACATACATATTTGTCATACCATTCCATACCATTGTTTTTGTAAAACCAATAATAGTTCATAATATCTTAACAATTGCAATGTATCTATGCGTGAATTCCTTATTGCAATTCATATCATTGCGATTTTCACTTTCAAATCTATACCGGACACTTAACACCTATTTTGTTTTTTTACTTTACCTCCATTTCTACGATTTGCGTTAGTTATCATTATCCAAATACATGTACCTATAAAAGGTACCTACTTATCAATTTGTATCTCTTCAGGCAAGTGTAGATAAAGCTTTAGGACGACTTGAGATCCATAAAGGTAAGTATGAATATGAGCGATTAAACCTACTCCACTGAAGTTTATGTAACTGGGGAGAGGCATCTGCTTAAATATTAATACTCGTATCGTATGTGTAGTAAATTAAAAGCCTTGGGAATATTATTATTTCACGTTACTTTTTCATTCTGAAAATAAGAAATACCTTCAAGAATAAAGGAAGGTTAAGAGTTGGATTTTAGTCTCATTCAAACAAAGACGGATAACCACACAGCAAAGTCGAATTCAGTCTGCTACTCGTAATATGTGATGTGATGTTATATGGGCAAAGAGACCACATTGTCAATGGCGCTTAATTTCGTAAGTTCGCGCTTTATGTTCGTAAGTTCATATAAATAAATAAATATTTTTGGATATCTTTACACAAATCGACCTAGTCCCAACGGTAAGCTCAATTAAGGCTTGTGATGTGGGTACCAGGCAACGAAATATATAATAGATACATATAGATACTTAAATACATAGACAGCCATGACCAAGGAACAAATATTTGTGATAAATAAATACACAAATATTGCCCTCGCCGGGATTCAAACCCGGAACCTCCAGATTCATAGGCAGGTTCCACTACCAACTAGGCTAACGAGGTGGACAAAAACAACGCCGCGAGACGATACAAAAAGCTCACAATTGTTTCCATCTGTTGTATAAAGTTTTATAAAGTATCATATCCGCCAGGGAGGTACTCTACTTATTGCATGTTTGCGTCCATATCTACGCTTGTAACCGTTAAGAATATGTAGTTGAGACATGCAACTTCTGTTTGCCATTGCATAATGTATTACAGCGCAAGTAGGCAGTAGGGGCGCTCTTGTTAAAAATTTCATGTAACTCGTGGATGGGCGCAGTCGCCTGTCGAGTAATGTTCTGTAAACGGGTCGTAAAACTTCAAAATGTTAAATTAGTTTACATTGTTAGTTACTGTTGCCAAAAAGTAGTAAAAATATATATTTAAATAGAAACATTTTATAGAAACAGAACTACGAGTAACAAGGGTACGATCATAAAATGTTGAATACTGTTGTTTAGCTTATTTACGATTGTGAAATTGAAATTACATACTTAAGTACCTAGGTACTTACTTGTATCGTATTATGGTTATTAGAAAACCTGGATATTAATAGCTATTTAATCTGAAACGGGGGTGCACTGATAACTATTAATATTTTTGCTGGCGGTGACGAATGCGTTAGTTTGTATTACCTTTCATGTCATGACTTAGGTAAGGTTCTTCAGCATTTGATTCTTAGGTACCTAATTCTGTTGAATACTTATGTATATTTTCATTTATAAAGATTTATTGGAATTTTTGCGATTTATTTTTCTACCATGAAAAAAAAAATAGTTTTATGGTACTGTAAAGAGTTTCAAGTTTTAAGCCATAATAATTATGTGAATGAGCTATCAGGTTAAAATCGTTTTATTAAAATATTATGAAAATTCATGATACTTGATACAAAATATGTTCACTGAACTTTAACTAGAAGATTTATACCCAAAGCCCTCTATCAGCCTCATAACAGTGAAAGCTATTAAATTGTATCACCTCTTGTCTACGTAGCATTTCAAATTCCAAACACTTAAACTAATCGCTGAAAGTGCAAAACATCAATCTACCCCGATTAACGAACGGAATCAAACAGCTTTCACCTTGGCAAGTTAAAATTGTACTGCTATATATAACAGGTACATAGACAGTTGATCTAACCCTAGATATTCAGGTAGGCCAGCACGCGACCTCGCCAGGTCAGGGTCGGTGCCACTTTATGGAACTATCTGATACTGAGTTTGCGAACGGTCACATCACTGCATTGTTACGTGGATATCGGCATCCCCAAAGCTTTAATACTGACACTATAACTATTTGCGTCTAATGTGAATTGATGTGCCGTTGTCGATTATAAGTAGACTTGCCCACATAACAGTTTTCGTTGGGAAGGTTTTACATTACAATACAACTCCTATAGGACGTCAAAGCAGTAATATAATACAAAATAATAATTAAATATTAGATGCTTCAAATATTTACACTCCAAACTTATGGTATTTAATGAGTACCTAAAAAGATAATTTTTAAATATGAAGAATATCATTTGAACCGACTGCATACTTTGAACTAATCTTAATAATATCAGTCGTAAAACATAATTACATACTTATTTCTTAAATATCTAGAGTATCAATTTTGTATTCATACTGTCAACATTAAATTGTATTAAATAATAATATTTAAGATAAAAATTCAAGTCCGCAAAACTGCCATCTAGCGTGGAGTAGCGACACTTAGTTGAGCGTTGTAGTAAGCGCCATCTATGTAATGGTACCGGCACTAAACTAAGAGGAAAACTCGGTGAGTTTGAAACACTGCTGAAAAAATGGCGCTACTATCGCACCTGAAGTTAGCATAGCATGTTCGGAGCTAAGGAAGTTCAATGTTAAGCTCCTAGACAGTTTTAATCGGCGATAAAAACTGCTCAAGTTTTAACCTCGCAAGGCCCATTCTATTTTTAGGGCAAGTGAAACAATAACCCGGTGTTCTAAACATAGGGCATTTTCTTTGAAAAACTGACGTCACGGATTGTTATGAGTAAATTTTGTTGTCCTAGAAATAGGAAGTTGGGCGTTACGAGGTTAAGCTATCAGGAGATTGTGAACTGCAGTTTTCCTGAAACAGTTTAATACCTACATATTGTTTTAACTATATACTAATACACAGCAAAACATAATACATATAATAAAATTGCGTAAATCGCGGGTGTAAGTAAAATGCTAATGTCATATTGTTTATGTCCAAATATTATTCAGATTCATATTGTCGCGACAGGGTAAGGGGTTGTTGACCCTTTATTTGTGTTGTTCCCTTGTTCTATCTTACGTAATAGGATAATAATTGCACAACCCATTGTTCCCTGAAACGGGAAACTTCGCTGCGATGTCCCGTCAGATTAAATAACTCCCTCACTGTTGCGCTTCTTACGAAGTTGCGCGGGACTTTTATAATTGCTTGTGATACTTAATTAAAAGTTTTCGTGGAGTACTTTATTCATAAAATTTAACGTTGTTGCTTGTTTGTAGAAACGGATTAAAACTACACTAATATAATCTCATAATGAACTTAAAAATAAGCTTTACTTTAATTTGTTCGCTTACTTGTAACAAAGCATACCCACAATATCTATTTGTCTAGGGTTTGTAGCTACTGGTGTTTTCGGACTTTTCTTGCAATTATAATATCGGACTTATAATAAAACCTCACAGATAATTTTACGACGAAGAAAACTTAATTACTACGGCACCTACACTATAAAGACAGATATTTGATTCACGGAAATTTAGCTACGAACCTAACATGCCGTACCAAATAGCAACTACGAGTATGAATTGGGTACTTACTTACGAGGTAAGCACGATCAAAATACGAAACAGAAACTTGCAAGTGAATCAATAATACTACGAAAATACCTATTATCGTTAGGCTCATCTATCCACTACGATGTCTTAAATTATATATGTCATCTTAATACGAAATTGGGACCCGTAATTGTAACAAAAAATTTGGTAAGCGAAGAATTGTTCTATTTTTGTCACGACACCCCTGTCGGGGACGTTGTTCATTTGAAGGGTTTTCCTCCGCCTCCTACAGTCTTTTGTGTCCATTAACAATGCATAAATATATGGCTTTCCTAAAATGATTTATGTTAAGTGACATTGAATAGTCGGTTTACTATTCATGGGAGACTACACACCTTTAGGCTAGCAATTTTTATAAATAATAAAATATGTACTTCAAGTATCTTATTAAATGGTACCATTGGTAGATTTATATATTGCTGCTTTATTTCCGTCCAAGTTATTTGAGATATTTCATACTTAGTGATTTTCTCATTGATTGGAGTTCCTTTTCCGCCCCAATTATCCTAACTAGTTTGATAATATGCATAGTTGCAGCCTGTTGATTACACGATTTCCTGATAAGGGATTTTATTAAATTGACTCTAATCTGTTTAACATTTTGTTCTGAAGACCGTGTATACTAGGCTAACTAAATCTATCTAGATTTTTTATTTTGGAAAATATAATAAAAATGTACCTGTTGGTGGATTTAATTAATTTTAAATGCAAATAATCTTTTTTCGTATTTGAAATGGGCTAAGATACTAATGGCCACAGACTAGCCTAGGGCAGAGACGCGGCCTACGATGATGGATTGAGTTTGCCCAGAAGGTGCCTATTTACCCTTGACTTGAAGGTTGACTGGTTATAATTATGGTCTCGGAAATATATACGCCGGCAGGGAATTCCACTCCTCGGCAGTATGCATAAGAAAATAAGACGCCAAACGCTTCGTGCGAATAAATGGGAAAAAAATCTATATTATAAAAATATAAAAAAGTTCAGCCCAAGTCAACTAAAAATATTTTCCCAGAAAGTATTTTTATTTTTCTACTTTTGAGATTTCTTTCAATACAGACTTGACTTGCGTCTCGGCTACTTGACTACAAAACCCCAAAAACGAACTATAGATCATTACCAAATTCTTATCTTACTTTATCATCCACATTTTTGTCGTTTCCGGAGCTGGTATGATAATACCATCATAATAATAGGTATGTTATAGGTACAGTCAAGGGCATTAATATATATACACTTCTCCATACTGATCCCTTAAAAATGTGTATATGTTAATGCACTCGACTGTACCTACCGTAAAATTAGAACCGAAGTATGTCGTTGCGAGAGTAATATGGGAATTCATGTGTAGTCGTAATACCATGAGTTCGCAAATATCGGTTATGTTAGGTTAGGTTTTACTTAAGGTCCGACTGAGACCCATATTTTAGTCTCGGCCGAGATCCAGTATAAATTTGATTCTCGGCCGAGACCGAGACTGAGACTTGGTAGAAAGGATAAAAAACGTACAAATTACGATAAAAAATCCCTATCAAATACCTACGAGCCCCGATGCAGTGGAGTTCGTCTAGTTCGAAACAATTTTTACAAATTTTTGAATATTTTAAAAATGATCACATTATGCTAATGATAAATTGTAAGAACGTTAGTCATGGTTAATGTACTACATTTCAAGAGACACAACAATCTGAAGTACGCTTTTGTTGTTTAATAAATCGATTTTAACAAACCAGTGTCTAAATTATATTTTCGTTCACCACCGTAATTCCGCGCTTATAAGCTTGACGCAAAATTCGCAGTACATCAGGTGTACCATGTCATCTTTAATATTAATGGCGTTCTTTACATTCATTGATTATTTACAAAATTAAAAATTGTGGAAAAAATTTAAAAAAATACAAATACAAATAAATACAAATACAAATCATTTATCAAATACCTCTCGTAAAATAGTTTTTTTTTATTCTGATTTATTAAGTCCAAATATTTTATACTCAAAGAAACTACTTTAGTACTAATATTGAATAGTGAAGGTTTTGTCTCTAAACCTTTCCCTCCGGATGAACGGGATAATCTCGAAAAACTGTCTAACTGGACGAGAACATATGCATCGGGGCTCGTATAGTAAGTCCAACGTCAAACTAAATACAGCAATTTGTTTTTGATTGTTTCTTTTTTTGATTTTTTTTATGTAGGTACCCCATAAACTGGTATTCATATTTTAGGTATTTTTATCGATAGTATGATAGGGATCACTTACCCTAAATTATTTATTCCGTTAATTTTAAAGTGAAATTGAAGTCAGTTCATGTCAATATGACACCAATAAAATCGCAGTTAGTTCGAGAGATGGCGTCTAGCTCGCCAATTACAGCTCATTATGAATCTCGGCCAAGGCCGAGAGTCCCGGCCATTTTTGGCCGAGAGCCGAGGGATATCTCGGCTCGATTTTCGGCCGAGAATACCGAGACCGAGACCGAGATCTCGGTAGGACCTTACTTCTGGACTATCACTTTATTTTTGTCATTTTCATATTCCATAGTTTGTTTACAAGTTTGATCTCGGATTTGATTTCAGACCTTAGTGTATACGTTACTTGACAACTCATGATACGGCCACAGGTTTACGACGCGTTTTACGCACCTTCCTTCGCCACGCATTGTGCATTAAGCTTATCTCCCTCTTATTAGGTTTATATTCCATGTTATGGGTGAAACATATTTAAAAAAAAATATGACGTGTTTATTTATGATTTTACAATGATATTAAGATTTATAAGTAATGGCATTTTTAAAGATTAGGACGATCAATAATATTTTATGTTTTATTATGAGATATTGATGGAATTAATTATACTGAGGTACCAGTAAAAATAATAAATGAACAATGTCATACGTAACTGGGATTATGTTATGTGATAAGTGGGTTAAATGATGCACTTACTAATTACTATTGTAAAATAATGAATCCAGGTTTTTACCAGCATTCTTTTGCGATCACCTTGACTTGAGTTGAGTTACTCCTGTTCATTTTTTGCGTTTTACTAAAGTTACCTACAAAATCCGATACCAATTTATTCCAAGGTCTCAAACTTACCTCCATTAATAACCTGCGCAATATTTCTTTTTAAAAACATTAGCTCCTTAAGTGATCAGATTCGCAGAAACAGTCCGGGCTAAATATAGACGGGTCAATACGAGACTATCGCCGGGGCGCCGTGTTCGCGCGGCTTGCGGTACTTCTTCCAACCAGTGTGCTCACCATGTACTTCTTCCAACCAGTAGGCTTATGATGGTACCGTGTTTAATCGTTTGTCGTTGTTGCTGTCAGGTTCTAACAAGTATGTAAGTGCGAAAAAGATGCGTAGTACGATAAATAGATAAAACGGGATCATCATAAGCCACCAGTGTGCTCACCATGAGCTGCCTCCGTGAGCTTAACGCGGATATCTATTAGAGATGGGCCGAATACGGATTTTGCCGAATACGAATATTCGGCCGTATATCCAGTTCAGCTTATCAAAAAAAAACAAATTTTAAACTGTTTATTTCACAAAAAGGTACATTTATAATTTTTTAGGTACACAAAACTCTAATCTAATAAATATTTCCATTTTAGGTGAGTTAGGTCTTACTAAATGGTTATTTATTTATTTAATTACATTAGAGAGGCACTTAATGTTGCAGTCTTTTAATACCGAACCGAATATTCGGTTGCCCCAATAGTCGGTTTTTTTTACATAATTTATTGTTTTAAACGCTAAATACTTAAGTGTGTTTATAAGAAAAGACTGAGCATCATAATTTGATATATATTTTGCTGTCTTTGGTAGTTCTTTAGACTGCTGAAATATTATGATATCTTTCTCCAATTAATTGCAAAAATTACGCTAGTAATTTACAATGTTTATTCGGTAAATATTTGGTAAAATAACCAAACTATTCGGTCGAAAACGAACATGAAAAAAATTGCCGAATATGCCGAATACCGAATAATTACCGAATATTCGGCCCATCTCTACTATCTATCCATCGCTCACATTTGCGGATTGGTATGAGAGGGATAGAAAGTAAGTCCGCGTTAAAATAATGGCGGCCGCTCACTGGTTAGTTTTGACAAACAACACGGATTTGTCAAAACTAGACTAACCAGTTTGTGCGTGAGTGAAACCATCTAAGATACACGACATTAGGCATAAGCAAGTACTTAATTTAGCATTGACCATGACACTAAATATTTGTTTTATTCATACAAAATAAGTATATCCTCATTTATCTACATCATTTGTATTTGAATTAAAAATTATAACAAGATCGACTGCTTAGAAAACATTGTTGTTTAAGTTGTTTAAACAGGAAACCGATAATCTCGCTCAATATCAAAGTTTATATAACGATATGATGTTAATAATTTTAAACTGTGGGGTTACCATAACGTACTAATGCGGTTCAGTTTAGGTCGAGAGAAAGGGATAAGGCTATACGGGTTGTATATCACTGTCCCTTTCCCTGAATCGTATTAGTACGTCATGGTAACCCCCCTGAACTGTGTATTTGCTCAATCTCACAAAGTGACACAAGCATTTTAACAAGCTTGTTAATTTGAACGATACTTGTAAAAATGTTGCCCCTTCCATTTTTTCTCAGAATTCATTTTAAAATAGAGATTGTGCTGTGAATTCTAAGTAAGTTGTAGAGGGACGAACATCTGTTATAATTAGACTTTATTTTAATAATCTAGCGAAAATACTTCTTTATCTATTACTTAATTGCATGGTTAGCAACTTCCAAACCACGGAATTAGGTTATTTTCCAGGTTTTCGTTATATTTACACTAACCAAAACTAGCTTTATGGAATGCATAGAGACTCGAATAATCCAATAATAGGCCTCCAGTATGTCCGTACTTGGGACGCATAAGAAATATAAGAATACCTGGTTTTACGAGGAGTCCGCGGACCCTCGTAATGAAACGACGCGAGGTTAATGGCCCGGAGTATTGACCAATTTGGCTGAGTTCTGAAGGGATCACTGCGGAGATAAAACTACAGATATTGCGCAAGTTATTAAGTACTTGATGGGGATTATTTAAGGTAGAAAGTACTGAGCCGAATTAAACAGGCGCGGGGCCCGTAGCACATTGTATAGAGGGCCCCTGGCTTACTTAGATTCTTATTAATTCTTAAATTATAGCATACGCTACTTCTGCTGTTAGGTTGATCCGCCTCTGAAGAACGCAGTAAGCGCCTCGGCAATGCTACCGATGACCAGCAGACCGCGAACCTCGAAATTCGTAAATTTCGTAAGGCGTCATTAGAGTAACAAAAACAGATGTTCGATGTTCGAGATTTACGAATTTGGATGTACATGGTGGACCTACAGAGAACTGGCTTGGGGCTGGCATTCACCGTACCTATTAATAACACAGCCAACTTTCTGAGCACGAACTGCGTGAAGCAGAGTAAGTAACAGAACATTTTTGTTAGTATGAGTAAATAATGTAAAATTTACTCGTACTAACAATAATTTTCTACTGGTTTATGTTTTATTAATAAGTAGGGTGTAATCGATAAATGTTTCCAGGCCATAATTCCGTAAATGTGAGAGATATAAGAAAAATTTTAACTGATATCGAAAGTACGTTACCCAACGAGTAAAATTACATGAATAACTTTTTCTAAATAGATGAAGTAATATTAAAAATACTAAGTTAAAACGCTCCCATACATTTAGTATGACGACTTACCAAATCCTAAATGTATGGAAGGGTTTGAAGTTAATATTTGGGATATTTCTGATTTTATTTCAAAAAAGTTATTAGTGTCATTTTAGTGGTTGGGTAGCGTACTTTCGATATCAGTTAAAATTTTTCTGATATGTCTTATATTTACGGAACTATAGCCTGTAAACACTTATCGATTACACCCTGTATGTATAATGTTCGTATCTTCTCCTCGTTTTAATCAAGACTTACAAAATAAAAAATATATGATGTCAAAAATACTCGATTTGAATCTCGTTTTATACGTGAACACGTTTACAATTTTGATCTGAATGCTAGAAACCTTGCACGAGTTGTTTGCCTGGTTGTGTAAGACTTTCAGAGCCCCCAAAAGTCAACAATGCACATGAGTTTGCATAATTTGGAAACTACTACGACTACGAGCGTCTGTTGAGACAAATACAGATAACGATTCTTCTTCTATAAAATTGTAGTTAATGCATATTAACGTTGTCTACGGACGGTTGAAAAGGCAAACTGCCAGACACCAGAGCTTCGACCTTGGAAAGGTTGCTTAAAAAGCTTTGACTACACTGTTGTGGCAACTTTATATTGATTTTAGGCTATTCAAAATAGACCTAGTTATACTGCAGACAGAAAAGATAGCTATGATACTATTAAGTTCAAATTCACACCGCGCACCGCAAAATGCCTTCGCTATAGGGTGAATATTTGAGCATTTCAACCGCCTAATTTTGGAGGCATCATTTTTGCCGACGTTTCTATTCGTTATAATGTGCTACTTTGTCATTTGAAGGAGGCACGGTATCTTATACAAAGACGAGGTATTTATAACATTGAGACGTATAGAAACTTCGGCAAATATTATGGCACCAAAATTAGGCGGTTGAAACGTTCAGATATTCACCCTATATTAGATTTTTAGATTAGATATCTATAAAGAGCAATTATCGACATAAATTACGTGAGTAAACCGTGTGATAAATATTTAAATAGATATCTAAAACTTGGTTTTTGACTTCAGTAAAAGTTAGTTACTATTTAATAAGATAATAAGGCCCTAGATGCTAATCCCTAACGCTAGTCATGAACGAAACACAACCGTCTTTGTTGCTTTCTTTATTTTAAAAGACCGATCAAGTGCGAGTTTATTTGTCTCGTGCACCGATGTTACCGTATATAATAATATAACCTTTCAAAACTATTCTAAATTTCACACAAAGTGGTTCTTGAGATACTTAACAAAATGATTGGTAACGAGTGGTAGACCACATTTTTTGCTGACTGTATATTTTGCCCCCTTATTTAGGCCATGTTTATAAATATAAAATCATACCTAATTAGTCTGAAGAGGAAAGGTTTTGATTTCATAGTAGCGTGCGATACACGGTAATCACTAAATCAATATCGAACCAGTTGGCTAATTTACATTTTGTAAATACAAGGTTCTTAAATAAGGGGAATATGGTCGGTTCTTGCTTATTTTATTACACAGACATTGTTGGTCTCATGGTCTCAAGTAGACAAGTATAAATTAAAATAAAAGCGTCCTTCCCGCTACCGACCAAGTCTACCAACCATTACGATGAACTTTCAGTATGGGACCAACATCGAAAACATGCATTTGTATTACGGTGTTGGTAGGGCTTGCAATCCGGAATTCCGGAATTTCGAAATATCGGAATTTCGGACTGATTTTGCCGTTTTTACAGTTCCGGAATTGACACAGCTAATATCGGAATTCCGGAATTAAAGAAAAGTGTTTTTATTATATGGATAAACATAAAATATCAACACGATTATGATAATCAGGTACAGAATACAGGATACAAAGCCACCACAATATATATCGATAAGTAGTTCTAACCACAAATTGTGTTATGTTTTATTTTCTGTAAAATAAACTGTGTTTACTAAATACTAGGTACTACTAAACCACGAAAACTGGCCAAAGTAAACAACGATCCTGTACTGTACCAGATTTTAATTATCAATTGGGTTGCAATTATTTACCGTTATTTTTCTTTTAGCCCTTCGATAATTATACGCATTACTATTTACATATGTCGAAGAATCTTAAACTTTGACTTTAGTCTCTACTTGGTCTAATATCAAGTAGCATTCCAAAAAAGTAAAATTTTGGTATCTATAATTAAAGCTGATTGTTGCCAAGATTGTAACATATGTAAAATGACTAATGTTTTCTAATTTGAATTACCATACCTATCAGTACTAAGCATTTTGCATAAGAACTTAACCTTAATTTATTAATGGACAATACAATGTGCCCATGAGGAAAAAGAAAAATAATTAACAGCGGATTTATGACTAGATTTGAAGTTTAAAATGTAGTATAAAGTTTACCGGATGACGTCTATTTTAAGAGAAAAAGTCTTTTATTTAAACCGTTTTAGCCCGTTACGCAATTTAGGTAACGATTTTATCGCTGTGTTGTCTTCAACAACTCTCTTCTTCTTCTAACACTCTCGTTAGTAATTCCGTGCTTACCTCCCTTGATGCACAATGTACAATCATCGTCATCATTACTTAAGAGCTACGCTCTTGTCGGTGGAGTGATCGCCATTCCTCTCTATTCTATGCAAGCCTTTTGACATCTGAGTACGACTCGACAGCCACTTTTTCCTTTAATTGGCTGAGGTATGTAATTCTTGGCATCTTGGCCTTCCTCTACTTCTCTTGCCCTCGATCTTCCCCTCTAGGATATTCAGAAAGAAGCTGTCGTGTTGTATCAGGTGGCCCATCATCGTGCCTCTCCTATTTTTTACTGTTTCCAGTAGGCATCGCTTTTCTCCTACCATTTTGAGTACTTCTTCATTCGTCTTTCTTTCCGTCCAGCTAATCCTTTCCATCCTCCGCCAACACCACATTTCAAATGCTTCCAGCCTTTTTCTGTCTCGTTGTGTCAGTGTCCACGTCTCACACGCATATAACGCAATGCTCCAAATATACTTTAATTAAACGTTTTTTCACTTTCTTAGAGATATGTGCCCTCAGCAGGTGCTTTTTGTTATTAAAAGCTTTTTTGGCCATAGCAATTCTCTGCGTGATATCCGCTGTGCATCTGGAGTCATTGGTAAAATAACACTACCCAAATATTTAAATTGGGTTACTTGCTCTATTGCTGTATTACTTACTTACTAACTTACTCACTGGCGCACCGACCCAAAGCGAGTCCTGGCCTCCGACACGAGTTGTCGCCACCGGTCCCGATCTTGCGCTGCTTCCCTCCAATCTATTTCCGTCAGCTCGCGCAAGTCCAACTCGACGACGTCGCTCCACCGGTACCTGGGACGCCCGACAGGTCTTCGCCCTAGTGGACGACCCAATTATGCGCGTTTAGCACCCCGATCTTCCTCCATCCTTATGACGTGACCCAGCCAGCGGAGACGATGGGCTTTGGTTTGGCTAATTATATCGGGCTCGGGTATAAGATCTCTGATCTCGGCGTTTTTCCGGATTCTGAAGCTATTGCTGTATTATCTAGTATAATTGGGTTATGTTTGGATGGGCGTTTTGAAATAGTGAGTGCTTTGGTTTTCTTACAATTTATTTTGAGCCCGAATCGTTTGATAATTTTGTCCATTTTTGCCACTAATAACTGACGTTCATGATTGGTTTCCGCAAAAGCTGCAATGTCATCCGCAAATCTTATAAATTGAATTTTCTGTCCGTTAAACTTGACTCCCCCTAAATCTGATTCTACAATGTACAATAATTACCTAAAACTTTAAAATGCATTTTTGCGATAGTTTCATTAATAAAATAATTTTTTATGTAGTGCAGCATTCGAAACACACAAAAAAATTTGCTTCTTTTAGCCTCAGGAATATGATGTTAAATTGTTTCCCTTTCCTCATCGGTATCTTGTATACAAATCATATAACAATTTTACGTTTTATTTAAATATGACCTAGATTAACAAAATGTTCGTTAATTCCGGAACTAGTATTCGAATTCCGGAATTGAAGTGTAATATCGGAAATCAGTTCCGGAACTGGAAATGGTCCGATATTGCAAGCCCTAGGTGTTAGTACTATACTAAAAATTCATCGTAATGGTTAGTAGACTCGGTCAGTAGCGGGAAGGATCGTCGTTCCGTTCCACCCTGTATATTATGATGATGAGCACCTAGGTACTTTAATTATTATGCGGCCGTCAACTCTTAAGTAGGTACTTATTATGAGAATCTGTGTTTGTCGCTCCAATAAAGCTGAAGTAGTAAACTTTTTCCTAAACATTTCCTGATTCTTCTGAATAAAAGTGGGATGGATAGTCTATCTCGCGGCGACATATTGTCGCACTGATACTGTGCTAAGCCTACTGAGGCCTCTATTGTCATATCGTAAGTGTTCAGATATTTTTGAGCAACGTGTCAGCTCCGATATTTCTGATGACGACTGTACTTCGCCCACTAGTTATCTCGCCCGGAGCAAATTAAGCAGCAATGCGATTAAACTTGTAATTTACCAGATTAATTTTAATCTGATATTACCTATATAGCACGAGAGCTATTATGATTTCAGATAAGACAGGAATTCAATGATTACTCTATTTGCAGTAGGTACTAGGTATCTATTTTCTATGAAAAATTACACCCGACCTGATATGATTTAAGTGTAAATTTGTTTTGAGACAATACAAGGGTCATGAAATATATTTGAGTAGTGAAGCTGCTCACAAATATCGGTGCAGACCTCTGTTTTCATTGCATTAGAGTCCATTTTCCGACGTTTCTGAGGTCCGTAGCCGCTCCAATACGAGTATACCGCCATAAGATAATAATTGTTGAGAATTACTTCCAATATTTGCGGTAAGCACTAAAAATCGTTCTGCGGGCCTCGGTTCTGTTTTTCGATACTAAATTCATGTCTTCAGAAAAAGATCCACCTGAATCACCAGCAATTCACTAGTGACCTCTATTATCGCAGATGTCCATAGACGATGTTGCTAACTGATATTCGTCTGTTCGTTTGCCTCCTATACGTATGCCGTGAAAATAGTGTCAAGGAAAGGCCGCCGTTATATGATTTGACGGCCTCCGAGTCCGTAGCCTAGTTGGCCTAGGTAACCTTGGTGTACGAATTATAGGTAGGTCCTAGGTTCAGGTTCCAATGAAGGCATTTATGTGTATTTAATAGTTATTTATGTGGCTGGCGCATAATAAGAGGCATTAAACATGAGTGTGGTTTTATGAAACGAGCCGTAGGCGAGTTTCATAATAAGATCACACGAGTGTTTAATGCCTAATTATGTACAGTCACATACATAACTTTATCTACAGGAATATCATTAGTTTAGAATGACAATTTACCTTTATTTTCATTGATATCCACTAAGTAATTACCTCTAAATATAAAAATTCAAATCAGTTGAAATCACTCAATTTGAGTAAGGATATCCTACAATAAATATTTATTGAAAAAAAAACAACAAAAAGAAGTTGACTTCATAATGTTAAAATTAATATCATGACGACGATACTTTAATGTCAACATTATGATGCACTGTACTCTGCCTGTACTTTAATGTTAACATTATGATACAGCCACAGACACCGGTCTCTTAATATAGGTCATTACATTACCGCTTCTGAATACATAACAGGGAAATTATGATATTCCTGTAGATAAATGTGTTTACATATTCACTACTTGGCCACGGTCAGTTTATATGTATTTAGGTATATACAGTGTAATACAATGACCCGGGTTTTTACAAAAATGGGTAATAACACGCATTACTGGCAATCGTTTTCAAGTATTTATTAAAAGTTGACAGATATTTCAATTAACTGTACAATAAATTTTATTTCCTTTGAACGATCAATGTAACGTGTGCTCTGCTTAACCCTTTGACCATTTGACAGCTCTGTTAAAGCATTCAATTTCGAACGCTATGTGTTTCTAAATTGATTTGCTTTTGTTTTTCATATGACGGCAAGTATATTGCCATTACCCATTAAATGGTTAAATGTCAAACGCTGCGGGTGGCTGCAAGTTGTCATTATCAAGCTAATTAACGATTAATTTTGAAGTATATTGCTTCTCACTGAACTTTTCTTCGAAAATTAATATCGCTTAAAATTATAATTTTCAGTGAAATAATGCTCATGGTTTGGCTAAAAATCTGCATCTCAATCCTCGATTTCAATAAAAGCCTACATGATGGTAACACACTGTAGGTATATATGAGACACCAGCGCGATTTCTTTCATCAGGGTAGCCAAGTGCGATATTTACTCGCTCGTTATGGGGTCGTAGCTGCCGCTATCGTAGCTTAAATTATTTTTCAGAGATGTCTGACGCCAATGATGATAATGTATTATGTATATCGTCGCTTAGTACCCACAACACATTTTATTACTATAGGACTATGTTGACTAAACTACAATTTATGTACATAGATTAAATCTAACTAATCTACTACTTAATTCGTCCGGCAGTTTTAAAGGAGCTTACTTCTCCCTCCGCAGGTGATAGTGGTTTTCGTTTACTCGAGAGCTTAACAAAATTATGTAACTTTTTACTGAGCGGTCAAGTTAATGTTGATGTGTGTCCCTTTATTTATGGAGCGTCACTTTGCGCTTTAGTGAAAAAGGACGGTGGAGTCCGGCCGATAGCTGTTGGTAGCACTTTTCGCCGGTTGGTCGCCAAGCTGGGGTGTTTTGCAGTGAGGGAGCAAATGTCTGCTTTCTTACAGCCACATCAGCTGGGGTTTGCCACTAAGCTTGGATGCGAAGCGGCCATCCACGCAACGCGAGCTTTTGCTCTGAATCCAGGGAACTCTGACTGCGTGATTGTTAAACTTGACATCAAAAACGCCTTTAATTCAATTGAGCGTGACGTGCTTTTGAGCGAGGTCAAAGACAAGGTACCTTCCCTCTACCCTTTCCTCTTCCAGGTTTATTCATCTTCTACTAACCTTTTCTACAATAAATCTTTAATTCTGTCTCAGGTCGGTGCGCAGCAGGGCGATCCGCTCGGCCCACTCGCCTTCAGTCTCGCAATTCACAAGGTTATTTCAGAGCTGAAATCACCTTTGAATGTTTGGTACCTCGACGATGGTACCCTTGGGGGGAAGCCTGAAGTAGTGGAGCGAGATCTGTTGACCCTCCTGCCCCAGTTACAACAGTTGGGGTTGGAAGTTAATGCAGCGAAGTGCGAGTTCTTTCCCTGTAGCCCCGACTCTTCCTGTTCCTTCTCTTCTTTTGGTGCCTTGTTACCTGGCCTGGTACATTTGTCAACGTCCTCTTTCAGCCGCTTGGGGGCACCAATTTTCCCAGAAGCTATTCCTGAGGCCTTCGAAGAACGCAGGCAACTGCTTTTGCTAGCTAGAGATAGGCTTCGGGATCTGCCAGCCCATGTAGCACTCATCCTTCTGCGCTTTTGTTTCGCGGTCCCGAAACTAACCTATTTTTTACGTACCGTTCCAGCGTGGCTCTACCCCGGAGATATAGACTCTTTTGACTCGGTCCTGAAGGAGTCAATAGAGTCCCTGTTAAATGTGTCTCTAGACACGGGGCAGTGGGACCAAGCTTCACTCCCAGTTCGAGATGGTGGATTGGGAATAAGGCGTGTACGGGATGTGTGCCTGCCAGCCTTCTTGGCGTCTGCCAGCGGAGTCGCGGAACTAGTCGCCCATATCTTCGCAATGGACGGCGGCAAGGCAACCATCCCGTACGCGTCTGAAGCTCAGGCTGCGTGGTCTGCTGTAAACCCCGGCTCAGCGCTTCCCGATACGCAAGAACATCAGCGGTCATGGGATGATGTGGGGGTGAGGCGTGTGGTTGACGGTCTTTTGGAGGGTACTGGGGGTGTGGAGAGGGCGCGTCTAATGGCCGTGTCGAGGCCCGAATCGGGAGCGTGGTTACAGGCGCTTCCCTGTCCAAATATGGGTACTCTCCTTGATGACAACTCTTTGCGGGTGGCTGTTGCTCTCCGCCTGGGCTGCGATGTTTGCGAACCACATTTATGCATCTGCGGTGCCATGGTTGAGAGTAATGGCCTCCATGCTCTGAGTTGTTGTCGGTGTGCTGGGAGATTCCCTCGTCACCACGCTCTTAATGACATCATCCGGAGGGCTTTGGTGTCAGCTAATGTCCCCTGTTTGCTGGAGCCCCCTGGTCTCAGCCGGACGGACGGCAAGAGACCTGATGGTGTGACTTTGGTGCCTTGGCAGCGAGGTAAGTGCCTCCTCTGGGACGCAACTTGCGTAAGCACTTTTGCAGCCTCGCACCTGGGTCGCACCACTAGAGTTGCAGCAGCAGCTGCAGAGGCGGCAGCCGCCAGAAAGAGGGACAAGTACTCGGTGCTGGATGATTATGTTTTTGTCCCGTTTGCTGTGGAGACGTCTGGTTGTTGGGGGTCAGACGCTAAGGTTTTTGTCGCGGAGATTGGGCGGCGTTTACAACAGAGAGGTCTTGACCCTCGCTCCGGGACATTCCTGGTACAAAAATTGTCAATCGCGATTCAGCGTGGCAATGCCGCGAGCGTGATGGGCACTTTTGCGCCAGGGATGACACGGGGCGGGTTATTTGACTAGAACTTTAAGTATGTTTTGTTTGTGACTCAAAATGTATGTTCATTGTAATAAATAAAATACTAATCTACTTAACCTAACCTATATCTAAGATTGGCCCTTGTGGCATTGTACCGAGGATGCTGGCGGCATTTCCTCGCTGTATCGCAATACTGATGCGTTGTGCGAGGAAGTCGCCAGCTCTTCGGTCTTTAGTTACATCAACCAGACGTTTCGCGATCTCAGCAAACAATTTGCGTGCGCTGGGGCCCCAAGTTGACTTGTGTAAAATTGTCCCGTGATATACAGGGTGTTTTTTTTTCGACCGTTCAAATTCTACGTAGTGAGTATGACCTACACATTCACTACGTAGAATTTGAACGGTCGAAAAAAAAACACCCTGTATATTTATACCTAATATATCTGTCGTCTCTCACTTCTGTTCGCCGTAGACGGAGCTACGTGCTCTGCCTACCAGCTACGCCGTAGCGAAGTGACTACGTGTAAAATATTTCCGAAACTTTTTGGAGAGGGAATAATTTTCCAGTTTGTCATTGATTTTACAATTTGGTGATGCCCTCAATCTTATTTTCAAGCTCACATTAACCTTTTCACCCTATTTTCAGATTTGTTGATTTATTTTTTTCGTGATATCAATCACGCTGGTACAGCGTAGCTAGTAGGTACAGTACAGCCGTCTGAATTCGCAATTAAGGATGATATTAAAACATACAATACTTAGCCTCACTCTAAGCATCATCTCATAGTAGTATCAAATATATGTTGGCTTAACCAGCGAAACGACCTCGTGTTAGTTGCATGTTGTATAGCACGAGATTATGCAAGCATTTATCGTGTATTATTTTAATAAAAAATACATCTTTGATGTGGCTGCGTAGCATTCAATAGAATTATTGAGTCCTAAAACAATAAAAAAAATATTCACAAATGATTTTTGTTTTAGAAAAAAAGTTTAAATTTTAAAACATTTTTCATAACACATAAAGAAATCGGCTTTTTACATAGTCAGTTTCAGGCTTTTACGTAGTTTATTTATTACTCGTGTCTATTTCTAAAGAATATACTATATTTGATTGTTACAGGTACGTACTTTATAATATGTAGGTATATGATATGTATTACGAGTTATCATTAAATATTGCTATCGGAACTCGTGATTTTCTTCAGCGTAAGAACTTTGATATTGAATAAGTTTAAAGCCTTGAAAACTTCAACGTAAGACACTGTAAGAAAGAATAGCAGTTTCATATTTATTAAGGAGTTCAGAAAAAGTTTCGAGTTAAAAAGCTATTCAGTTAAGAGTAGTGATTTTAGTAGGTACTTACAATACAAGGTCCCAACTGGTTCCTGTTTGATTCAATTTTAACAGCTTCCAAAATTTGAAAAGGAGTCTTCTACGTATATGTACGTACCTACGCTGTTTTTTCAAACTTCAAAATTCCGTCATTGTTGAACCTACTTGGATTTTTTTTGCAATCAAAGTTACATTTATGTAAAATAGTCTTTCTAAATTGAATGTATTAGAATAAAAACGACCTAACCCAATAGAGTTTTCTTTGTAACTACCGGTTTGATTATATGTTGCAGAAAAGTGGAGACATATTTAACGGACACGTGTTTTGTTATAAACTTTTTGTCGCTTCAACTTCAACTATCGAATCAGCTGTGCCTGGGCAAATATCTCGATGACACACTAAATAATATATTTTTATGAATATGAAATTGCTATATCAAAATTGTCGCCACCTATACTAATCTAGATCGTGAGAAATACTTTATGTCATAGAATTTAACGGGGAAAACTTGGAACGGGGGCGAGCAACGTGTCCCGACTAACAAGTGAACATGTCGTTGGCTTTTATTCTCATTGCTTTCTGGAGCTACCAGCCCAGTCTGGCCTCGAGAACCATAAGAATCATGTAGAATCTGAGTTGCAGCATAAACTGGGATTTCTATAAAAGTAGCTCGCTTACCGACCGAGTGGTATTTGGAATGAAACAGGCCCAGGTCTCTTTATGCTTACGGAATGGTGTATATTAATAAGCGAATCTTTACACTTAAGTCGTTTCGACTATAAGGTTATGGTTTCATGAGGAATATTTTTCCGAGAAATTCTATTTCGATAAAGCTGCGTACAGTAGGTAGGTAGTATATTATTATATTCCCATGGGACTACTAGCAAAACGGCACGTTCCTAGAAATGCTATGCAAATCGATTTAGAATAGTTAGTGGCACTTTTCTTCAGTTGTGCTTTTAGCTACAAATATATATACGTACCGGTGGCAGTGGGCGGGGCACATTGCGCGTAGAACCGATGGCCGTTGGGGCGGAAAGTTTCTCTAGTGGTGGCCACGTACCGGAAGGCGCAGCGTGGGTAGGCCCGCCACAAGGTGGACTGATGACCTGGTGAAGGTCGCAGGAGTCCGCTGGATGCGGGTGGCACATGACCGATCATTGTGGCAATCTTTGGGGGAGGCCTATGTTCAGCAGTGGACGTCTTTCGGCTAATATGATGATGATGATATACTGGTACATTGGTTTTGCAATATAGGTATTATTCGTATGAGCCATCTACGTTGTTGCATTATGTTATGTATCAAGTACGTGTTTGGTAATCTTTCAGTAGGTAACATTTTGTCAACTACTTTAGTGGGCGTTAACTTGTTGACATAAATTAAAGTATTGTTTTATTACCTTAGGTACATCAATCAATAGTTCGTAAAAACTTATATCATCACATTTAGGAAAAATCGTTTTTGCTGTCTCGTTTATTTTGTAGCATGTTTAGGAGCTTTTTTAATTGATTCGTTTTTAGTTTAACTAGGCGATACAAAAATAAATAATTATACTTTCGTGTATTACTATACTTTCAACCTATTATAACTACACAGCAAATTTTAGGCACTGGTCTCACTAACAGCTGTCACCGCCGGGCGAGTATAGCCGTGTCTCTTTTTTTCACACGGGAGTGCGTGTTTGTAGCCCATAGTTCATAGCTTAGTAGCTCGCGGTGAGACCAAGCTGGGATAGTCACATAAAAGTCAGGCACGGCGTATTAAATTGAAATACTTATATAATGCGTTAATTTTTAATATGAAACCCTTTGACGGTCAGGGTCAGTGTTATATTAGGTTTTATTAACATTTTCTATCTATTCAAATGACGTTTAGTCTCGTCTTGTGATTATGTTCCATATGATGATGATCCGTAAATATAAGTACGATTTACGATTTCATTAGACTTTTCTTATTTTTTACTGATAGACGCATTAATAGCTTTGAAACCGCAAAATACATGTTTCAGACTAGTTACAAACTTACTTTTGAAGAAATGTTAACTAGTGATAAATTAAAATTGATTTTAAATCATTTATCTTCTCGTACACATCTCAACCATTTACCTATTAGACAAAAGTATTTGATAACTTCTAGGAACGATTCATGTATTATAGGAAGTTAGGTACATTGAAACCATACATCGTAAAATTATAATATTCTATAAAACTTGGATGCCATTTAAAAGGAATTTCATTAAATGCTAAATCCAACAAGTATTGAGATATAAGAGCACTATTAAAATATTCCATGTCATATATTTATGAGTTCATCATGCTTCCATTCCCCTCACCCTATAGAAGAGTGACTCAATTGAATACTAAATTAAATTATTATAAAATTCTGTTAAAACTGAATAAGTTGGTATGTAAATGTAAGTGTCATCATCATCATCAGCCTATGTTAGTCCAATGCTGGACGTAGGCTTCTCCTATTAACTATGCGTATAGACGCATTAGAAGATAAATGCCCATAATCACCACGCTGGGCAAGCGGATTGGCGATCGCAGTAATGTGTCTACTATGATGACGCTGCTGCCCATCATCAATCTTATAGAATGGTCAGTGACACTTCAATCCTTAGTCGACTCTTATGACACCCGCAGAAGGAGTTGGGGTGGTGACAAATGTATTCTTACTGCCGTCACCACACGGCAAATGTAAGTGTAAAGTAAAAAAAAATATTAATAAGGGTTTTTGTTAGTTGTACATATGTACATGGAACATAAAGGAATTTTCAGAAGTTTTAAAATAAATTTCACGACTTTGTATACTCGTATTACAGTTACATCAAAATTAAAGAAATTGTGAAACGTCTGTTTGACGTTACTAAAAACTGAAGAGCTAGCGAGTTCCTCGATGATTATTCCCAATAGTATTGAGAATATTGCAATACAACAAAGAAATGCCACCAGCATCCTCAGTACAACGCCTCAATAGCCATCTTAGATATAGGTTAGGCTAGTTAGAATTAATTTATGTATATAAATTGTACAGATTTGTAAACAGCAATTTAAAAAAAAATAAAAAAGTTTTTACTTAATAAACGGTACATTAGCTTTCTAACTTTCCTATAACTGCTTGATTTAGTAATTGGAAGTATCTTAGAACCAGAGACTATTAAATAAATAATCGATAAAGTGGATTGAACCGATCATTTATACTGGTTCATTTATAAATATCGGCCAATGAACTGCCGATCACGCACGTCTAATGTGTGCTTTTATGATATGGGTGTGTGTTAAATTACCCCCGTGGGAAAGTATTGCCTGCGTACTTAATTATAACTTATCTTATTATTCAAAAATCAACGCAATGTACGGTCAGCATCAAAAGTATCGACGCATATAACGACGCTTTGTCAGCCTCCGTAGCGGGTTCAAATCCCGGCGAGGGCATTATTTGTGTATTTATTTATCACAAATATTTGTTCCTTGGTCATGACTGTCTAATCTGTCTATGTATTTAAGTATCTGTATGTATCTATCTATTATATAATTATATCGACGCCTGGTACCTACATCACAAGCCTTAACACTTTCGTTGCGGATGAGTGCTACGCGCTACGCTCATAACCGATCCTGTGATTTTTCCGCTTTGTAGCGAAAATGGACCTCCCACACAGAACTCCCCTCGGGAGTTCCCCGCGCTCAATGTGTTAATTGACCGTACCGTGGGACTAGGTCGATTTGTGTAAAATGTCCCAAGATATTTATTTATATAAAAAGTCTGCATTGGAAGGAAATAAATCTGTTTTTAGTCCCGCACCCGCAGTAAAACCAAATTACAGTTGATGGATTGAAAAGTTGCATGACCTTTTTACGGCAATTCACTTCTATATTCAGTTCAATGCCTTTTCGATTGTATCATACGATTGTGTTCCACCCACTCATCATAGATACGGTATAAGTATACCTACTAATGTTACCCCCCTCGCTAGTGGCCCTTTCAACCTTATTTTAAGGGGGCAGTGGTGACTTTTGTACAATAATTCGAATCGATGACTAAAGTGTAATTGGTCAATCATTGGGTAGTTTACTCTACCCATATAATGTGGGTTATCTGAAATCATTCATCCGTTAAATTGACTCAGTACCTACACACATAATGGCTATACTATATCGTAGACTATACTGAAATATTATACTTTAATATAGGTAATACCTACTTGTTTTTACAACGTATCTATTATATTTAATAAGGTAACTAGTAAGTTTACTTTTACTAATGATTGGGCTGCTAAGCCTCTAAGTCCGCTGGATGCGGGTGGCGCAAGACCGGTCATTGTCGCAATCTTTGGGGGAGACCTATGTTCAGCAGTGGACGTCTTGATGATGATGATGATGACACTCATTTAAGTAACGAAATTTATTGATACTAAAATTCACTCTCATGACTTAAAAATGTTTTGCTGACTGTTCCTATAGAAAAACTTTACCGCTCCTGTACCTTTGTACTTATAACTTTGGTGTGAAAATTATCCATTAATGTGACTGCCATTTGACCTTCTAAACTTTGTCCCATTGGGAATAGTGCCATTTCTTTACCTGCTAGACCTAGAGAATAATAGTTCCAAACTATGAGAGATAGCGAAATCTGTTCGTAGGAATCATGGCATGAGCTACACAACCGATATCCAAAGGAAAATCATAAAATTTTATTTTTCAAAAAATCAGGGTTCGATTCCCGGATCGAGCACACGTATTTTTGTAAATGTATGAATGCAGTTTTTCTTTTTACTAAAATCGAAGCCATGGTTCCTAAGACAAGATTTCGCTATCTGTTATGGTTTCCAAAACCTCCCCACTGACCCATTTGAAATGCTCACCCTGTATTATATAAGTCAGCATACCTACATGCTAGTTCGATTTAACTATATTCCCTATAAATACAGGGTACCTAGGTACATATCCTGCAAGTTGCTTGCTGTAGTTGTCGACTGTCTCTACAATCACTTACAACATAATAACTACATACAACCAGCCCTTAGATTAGTTACTGACGGTGCATCACACGTAGGCTGTCATTATACACAGCCAACCGTACATTTCACCGCGCACCATAATGGTTGCACTGAGATGTACGGGATTTTTACATGAACCGTATTGTACGAGAGCAAGTTACCAATTGAGCGAGTTTGCACATGTGAAATTCCATTCGAGGCAGGGCTGGGTTTCTATGCGATTTTTTTATGCGTTTTTATTGTTCATTACCATCACCACTTTATTTTTCGTTTTATAAAAGCAAACGAGACTATTATGCCAGAATAGCAGACAAACATGCGTCTGCTACAAGATAACCGAAAATGACTCCACTATTTATACGCAGTTCGTCAATAATTTGGGAATGGTAATGATAATGACTTGATTGGTGCGACGGAATAATCGCATAGAACTACCCGGCTACGTACGATACTGACGTTAAGATATCGATTGCTCGTTTTAAGCACGTCTTCACAATTGGCCAACGCAGCGGAGTATTTCGTGTGCATCCGCGCAATCTCCCCCGCGCGCCAATGTGTAAACGTGCCGTAACACTGAACTACGATTACAATATAAGCGCATACAGGTAACATTGAATGGACGCTGTCGGCGGACAAAGCGCAAAATAAAACAACAATTGCGAGGAAACATTTATTGTGGTCGGCTCCAGCTGATGCGGCTTCGTGAAATGGGAAATATGAAAGAAGGAATGTAAAGCGGAAAACTCGGCATCTGGTAAGCGGTGGAATACAAACTTAATAAGAACACGCGAAAATAGAGCCTCGTAAAGTTGACTAGACTCTTTACTAGCGGCTTATTTGGCTAGTTTTTGCAAGCCCTCGCTCTTTGTTGCGAGGCGCACTTTGGGGCTTTGTTTTATGTTAAATGTGTGCTTTTAACGCGTAAAGTTTTGCAGTTTCACTTCGTAAAAGAGAAAGCCGTGTAATATTGCTCATAACTCGTATAAAATGTTTAACAGTACTTAATTAGGCAGCGCACTGTTGAAATGAGCAGATATACTATTATTGTTCTTAATATACGTACTTATATATTTTTAATGGTGAACAAATTGTGACCGATTGTGATTGTGAATATGTTTTTTGCAAAAAAATAAGAAGATAGGTAAACAGGCTCAGGTAGGCACATAGAGATAGAAGCTTTTAGACAGAACATGTGAAGAGACAGAGAAGAGACATACAGGTGGTTGGTCTGTTCGTGGTCATTGGAGTTGTGCGCGGGCTGCGAGCCGGAGCGCCGCAGCCGCCAGATGGCGTGGCGGGCCGCCACCAGCCGCGCGAAGCCGTGCCGAGCCACTCTCGACGTCTATACGCTCATGCCGCTCAACAAGTCCTCGGAACTCGCGCTCACCCTTCGGCCCGACGGGAAACCAGGACAGGACCGCACAGGACAGATCAACAAGTAGGATCAAACCCCACTCAGCGACCAACGGCGGCTTGGACGCTGGCAACTCCGTTACATACACTTGTGCGTTACAACTCTACACTACGAGCAAAAAGCTGGACTAAAACGAATATCACAACCGAATATCACAATAAAGCAGCAAGCAAAGCTTTGTGGACGGCGGCTTACGTAACGCTAACTTATCTACGCGTGTAAAATGTGCAAAAATGTATCGATCACAGAAAAAAGCCTTAACACTATGAGGTTATAATGGCCCTCAAATGATGTTATGTAACGGAGCCGCGTTCTGTGTGGGAATTTGAATGGGTTCGGCGTATAGGACATGCGCGCGGACGAGGGGCCGAGTGAGCACTGGCGGCCGGCGCGCTTCCCGCCCCTCGCCCGCGCCGCCCCCGCGCGCCCCGGCACCTGACTCCTTCGGTGACATAACCTCTCAGATTTTGACAACCTTGCCATTCCTCAAGTGTAACTTGCGGGTATCCTTCTTGGAAGGTGCTTGAACGCCGGATAAGTAATCGACTTACGCAACATACTGCGTCTTGTTAGTTGACGAATCCCTTAACTACTTGTCTCTCGAATCATTGTATGTAAGATTTCCGCTGTATTTTATGTAAAAACATATTTTAAACTCTGAGAATAACTGATTATAGATATTATGCCGATATGTCACACATCTCTATGGCATTATAAATAAATAAGCCCTTATTGCGTCATATTTTTTGGTAAAATGATAATTCAACCTAAACCGGATGTTAATGAAAACAATAAACTAAATTATCCACCTATACCAATGTATTTTACGACGTTAGTTTTGCAAGTTAGTTCCTAAACAATAACTCAAAGTGAATGCATAAATTAAAAAAAAATCTAATTATTAGGGAGTTTATAAATAAATTAATTGAATCAGGCAATAACGAATACGTTATTAGATACTAACTTATCGAGACTTGAATTACCTACATAATAGTATTGATACCTACTTAAAGCAGCATTGCTCTTTCTCACGGTCCTACCTAAATGAATTGTGATCAAATATTATCCTATTTCAACTTTTTTCATTCCTTCCTCATTAAATTTGGCCATCTATAGGACACAATCTACTCAACCGCCATCTAGCCTCGAGCGGCCGAACCACGATATCAGCAAGGTCTGTTGCAACTATTATTTTATCGCCGTATCTTTTATGGGGCACTTCAGGTAACGTCGTGACGGGCGAATCGAGGAACGAGGGTTAATCTGCAATATCGGAGGCTATACAAACAGTTAGCCTTCGATAGAAGGGCGGGACGACCTTGAGCACTGCTCTTTGTAACAGCACAAAAGAAAAAGCTTTCTTTGTAGCCGTTGGACAACAAACGTCTTACTTGTATTATGCTTTGTAGACGTTGTTTCATACAAGTTGACGTCAGTTGGCTGCTTTAGCGATACAAAACCAAAATCTTTTTTTTTAAACAGTTGCCTTCTTATACATATATCTTTATTTAAAAAACTGTACAATTTATATAAAATTAAGTTTATTATTGTATTAAATTTAACTAATCTTTATCTAAGATTGGCCCTTGCGCACTTGTACCGTTTTGTCCGAGGATGCTGTGGTGGCATTTCTTGGCTATACCTATCGCAAAGTTAGGTCTCATGTTTTTATAAATCAATGGTTAAGTAAATCTTCGTCCCTAATTTGTTTAAGTATCTTATTCACTTATGACTCCTGTGGACACAAGTATTATTAACTAACTAATATGAATAGGACGATTCATTTTATTTCCTTCGAAATGGCATATGTTACATGAATCGTCACTTACTGCTATGTTTTTCATTGGTGCGTTTTTTTTAATTATTAAAGATAGAGGTCAAATGCTGAAACGGACATCAAGAGATAAAAATTTTAGCTAGGTAAATTGAATCTCACATTTTTTCGTAGAAAGTTAAGTATTGTTGACATGCATACGAGTACCATGGTTACACAATAGGTAATTAGTAATTAATGTTACAACTAAATGATGTTAAGAGTTTGGTTAAGAATATTGAACACCGTAGCACGATAAAAAAAAAAAGTGCACAACAGTGGAATATTACGTTGATAGTACCTATGCTTGTTTACCACCGTCGTGCCCAAGGAGCTTCCTACGGCTTTGCAGATTTTATTAGATATGATATGTACTGTACCTAGCAATATCTATGTAATATTATGGCAATCAAGGCTTTAGCTTTTAGCACATTTTTCATGAAATGTACATTTTGGTCAAAAAAATCTTAACTGTTACAACTGGAATTAGTTTGTGATTTTACAAACTGCTTAGTTATCATAATAATTAATTTAATGCTTCATAATCATACTATTAACTATTTTCCACAGTTACCCAAAGTAAAAGTTCCTCGGGAACGTTACTAGTAGTTCTACTACTCAGCAACAGATGGCGCTTAAGTGTAAAGAAATACTCGCTACACAAAAATATTGTTGATAAATATATTTTCTTATGCCATGACGGTGCTAAATAAGCATACGGGTCACCCGAAGGTGGCGCTATGTCGACTGTTTAAAAACCTGTCATTTTTTTTGGAGATATTCAATTGTATTATAGAATAATAATCCTTGAGGAAATTTCGGCAAGGAGATCATTCCACGGCCGGAGCTTTCGCGGAAGGAATTCGCTCTTAATCCGCCTAATGCGTGATTCTTTAGCCACCATGATTTGAGGATGAATGGCATCATTTCAAAAAGTTCTTGAGATGACAATCATGCAATATTCCACACATAAAGTGGAAAAGTCTCTCCTTAGGCACAAAGGTTGTCACTTGTGAGTTTGTTTCCTAAATAAGACGAGAATAGAAAAAATATTAAAAAACGTATAAAAACGCAAGCTTTGTTAAATATTATTGGGACTCGAGTTAGGTAGAAATATTGGAACAAACATGCACCTTAGAGGCGCCAATTTTCAGACAACGGTTATACTGAAATGTTCTTGAGTAATTTCACACGATTTAGAGTACACCTATAGAATCTTTTCATGAATATTGTATAGCCATCCATATACACGGGCAGGTATGTATTTAGTTTCAGAATACGGCTCCAAGTATTTTTTTCGTAAACTGAAACTTTTCACGTCCATTCATTGGGGCACACAAAAGAGTCTTCGGTTCGTTAA
>JALPQI010003468.1:0-102878 GCA_025490895.1 Thaumatotibia leucotreta
TTCAGATATTACTTTGTAATTGAAATAACACCAACAGTTGACACAAAAAACGAATTTGAATTTGGTATCCGTTGTCCGTCAAGCCGTATCAATGGGTCACGTCGCAGACGCTATTAGTATAAAGCGCGCTTTACGGTGTAACTTTTTGTCGTACGACGCGTTACGATCCAACGCCGCGTATGGTCAACGGCACAGCTAGAAATACTCGTAACTATGTACTATACTAACTAATAATTTGCCATTGAGAACCAACCTATTGATGACTTGAAAGTGAAGCTTTCATTGCAATTATACGGAAAGTAGAGCAATCCAATATCGAACGAGAACAGTACTGTAATCTGCGGGCGGAGCTCCTGTCTTCAGCGATTATGTCCAACAAGACCCTTCGCTCGGCGCGTCCGCATACAATACGCACATCAACATTATCATTAGCATGGCGTCATTGTGATCCGTAGCACGTTTAGTAATAAATTTGGAAAAAAGTAAAAAAATCTTATTCACATCGGACGCAGACGCAGTCGGCGACAAAAACTAATGGAAATAGAAAGAAATATGCAAGCGAGTGATTGTTCGGCGATCGAAAGATCGAGGTGAGGCAAAAAAATGGCAGATGCGGGTGAGCAGGTAGCGGCGGGGGACGGCGCGCGGGGGAGGACGCATGCAAATGCGCTCAGATGAGCATCTAGGAATTACCGCATTCTAGATTACAAGGTGTGCCATAAAAATGTAGTAGTAATCTAAATTCCTCCACGTGTTCTAAAGTGATGAATACTCGTATACCTTTATTTGCAATCTATATGGCGTACGATCATGAGGTATAAGAATAATATTCGATTGGTATTGCTTATCTGTTGCTATACTTGCGCGTGATAGAAATGTGAGCAGTTACTCGTATGTATACATCCTAATTTAATCCTTGGAGCTAACGGCCTGTGCTTCGTTTCAACGCCAATAATCAATAATCCAAGTGGAATTTAAGTGATATTTAAAATGAAAGGTGCGTAGTCATTCATTGAAATCATTTTCTACGGAATAATAATTACATTCGTATGCATCAATAACAGAACGATAAAGTCACATGTTTGATTGCGAGTGTGTGTTTATGGCGCACCAGCGCTGGAGTCCGCACCGCTTTTCCTTGCACTCAGGTACTCAAGTACCCCAGTAAATGACACATGTTAAAACGGAGCCTCGTATATCATACTGAAATTTTGTGCCCTAAGCTGTCTATATACATAAATAGTATAGTATAGTGTTACTACTTAAAAAATACAACTGAAAAAGTATTCAATAAAACAATTTCAGTTGTTCCACAAAATATCAAGTGGCAATTTTAAAAAGGTGTTTCCAAAGGTTATGTGAGCCTGTAAATGTCAAAACAAACGAAATCCTAATGGCAGTTCACAAATCTCGAAAAAGTAGTTATATTTAGGGAAATTTCCTAAAACAGGAAGCACATAACTATACATATAATATGATTACACTTTCAGAAAATCCTGTACTTCACAGTTATACATACAATAAAACGAGTAAAGCACAAGAAACTGAAAACAAAAATTATATTTTAATTAAAGAAAGACTAATTTTACAAGAAAGATTTGTGGTTTTAGCTCCACGTGTAATATTTATAGATGGTTTATAGTTTTAACCATTTTTTATTCTCATTAAATTATGATTTGAAAACTGCCGCTTTTCCATCATATTTGAAAGTAATTCAGTCCAAAATGCAGACAAACAGTAATATTCTAATTCAGAAAATTTTGTCGGAATTAAATAATTTGAGATTTGGATAGCATTCATTACAGACCACAGCGCTTGCACCGGTGGACATCGCTCATGGTCGAGATCTAATCTCCCGATGACTTACAAGTTTCTTTCTGTTCGGTTTAAAACGTATCTTTATTAATATTCATAAGAACTGTTCTATAAAAAAATTCTATGCTTGACCGTTGTTTATCTAATTTCAAATTTCGCTGCGTTTTTTCTAAGCGATCGAAGCACTTTTTGTTGAGGGCTTTGAAGCAGTTATCAAATTATACTTGAGAGCTTTTTAAATAATAGAAAAGATCAGCTTGTTTACGCTCTTCTATAGAATTAGACGTCGATGGGAAGATAACGACCCACGGACCGGGTCGGATCTGACGGCGCACGAGCGTCAGAATGTTAAATGATCAGATATTAGGCGACGCGACGACTCGCCGCGATTAACGAGATATCTATCTGAAATTGGAAACAGTTCTATTTGACTGAATCAGTATCCTAAGATGGATCTCTTTGTGCTTTAGAAAGCTAAATTATCAACCCGTCACTAATTTCGACCAATCAACCGAATATCGAAACGTAATTTTCTTATTAAATTACTGATTTTATTGTGAACAATCTCTTTTACGCAATTTGCTGACCGCAGGTTCGTGCGCGTCCGAGCGCCTCTTAGCTATGCTTTGTCGACCGTTTATTTTTTCAATCTATGCAGGTCCTATTACCTGCTGAAGTGCATACCCAATTCATTAATTAATTTATTCAGAACTTGGGAACAAGAGTACCTAATGTTCTCTTGTCACCAAAAACTGGATGCCAGGCAGTAATGGAAACTATCGTGAAGCGCGCGTGTGGAAGACACGACGTCACAACATGATGTATCAACTAATAATATATTCTTTGCATGGATGTGGTTCAGCTACGGTCCACTCGGCAGTGGAGATTGTCCGGATGTTTTGGGTTCACCGACAGATGCGTACCGCTGAATGAGAGGTCGGCCATCATTGTACTTGTGTCACGAGTGAAGGGATACTGTACAAATTAAAACATAAGGTAAGTAGGGCGTTGAGTGTGAGGGTGAAGTAAAGGGGTTCATTCGTGATAGGTATATTGTCGTGAACGACGACATGTGTGGAGGTGTTATCGAGATTTTATTACAAAGTAAACACATTTCTCCACTAAAAGTAAGAAGCCGTCATGAATATCATCATTATCATTAGTATCATTACCAAGTTTTTCAGAACCAATACTAAAAGTGATGGAGTCCTATTGAAGACTTGGAGTCGTTGTGCCACAAGTGCTGTTTCGTTGTCAACAAAATAAAGTAAAATCTCGAGTTACACGGTTATTAGGGCATTACAGCGATGTGACCGATCGCACCTCGTTTTTTGTCGCGGCATTTGAATAAGAGTCGCGCACAAAGCGCGGCGTGACGCACGCGCAGCCGCTGCACCGCACCGCGCCGCGTCGCCCATTCAACGCGTAATTAACGCGCGTAAAAACCGCGTCTGACGAAAATTAGAAATGTACAGGTAAAAAAACATCTACTGTGAAATAGTATTAATTTAAATGTGCCGTAGTGTCTCCGTGGTAGCTGATTAGCGTTCAAACCCGTTGTTTAATTCAATTCTTACCATAAACCAGAGTGCAATACCTATTTTGAAAATATGACGCAGATTAATTGATAATGTGACAGGGTTTTATTACGTGGTATTAGGAAATTGTACACGTATTCACAACACACACATATTTTTATAATACTCTTTATTACTACGGAACATTACTAACTTACCCACATTTAAAGTTATTTTTATAAAAAAATATTAGCGTTTCTACCCAGGCACTTTTGACTCATTATTTTTTAATTCCCTTTTTTTAATTATTACGTGTCTAATCCGTATTGTCTGAATCATCGCGACGCGTATCCTAGGTATCGTTTTTTGCCTATAGAGTCTATGGACAATAATAGATTTTTCCCCTCGCTAGCACGTAAAGCGCTCGTTTATCGTTCAATACAAGCGGGTAAAAACGCATCTTATTCACATGTGTGGCAAAGTAACTGATGATGCATGTCTACGGTGGAGCACGCTTACCTAACAACAGAAACACAGATTCGACAAGGCATTATATTTATGCATTTTTCATCCTTAATTTCCTAGCATTCAATATTATGAGATAGTGTGTGACCAATGGTGATAGTAAATCTTAATTAGGAATAAATTATGTGACAAGTCATTTAAAAAAGTTCATAATGTCTATTTCTAGAATAAGATTAAGTTTCGTAGTATCAGTCTTTATGTAATGTGGTTAGGACTTCAACAGATTAATTGCTTCACTCGTTTTCGGGAAGCATTTATGACACGCCTGTCCTGCCTTCCGCGATGAAATGGTTAATAATGTACCTGATCGTGGGTATGGTAGGCACCGCGTAAATCGAAAATTCGTGTAGATATTTTCTCACTTTCGCTCATATATGTAAGAACGATAAAGACGTCAATAGACAATCAAACGATTGAAGTGGTTAGCGGTAACCCCCCTTAGGACCTCGCACTGACCGCAAACAGACACAAAAACATAATTAGATAATGCTCGCCTCGCGACTTCCAAATGGGCCACAGATGAGTTAATTTCTACTTTATACACTCACCGTTAAGGTCGAGCACCATTTGTGTGTTGAAATAGCTGCTAACGTCACCGCGCGCCGACACTGCAACAAAATGTAACTTTTAGAACCAAATGAGATGTGAGTTTAACTTAGACATAGCTATTGTATAACGCCAATCGATAAATGTGTTAGTTTTTAGTAAAACGTTCCACTTTAACGCTTACCATAAAGACGAGATTTACTTGTATCTTCATATGAATAAACCGACAAAGCGGCTTTATGGCCAACGACAAAGTGGGACGTTTTACTAAACTCACACACAAAATACTTAGTCAGTAGTAAGACTTTTGAAAAGTCACTTTGCATTCTAACAGCTAATATATAGGTACCTATATAAAACGTCTTTATCAGTATCATAGTAACGCCCTATTTAAAACCAATAGCCATTGACACGTGACGGTGACAAAAAGCACTCAACGGTGTTAAGTGTCAATTGGCACAATATTAATATAAAAACATTGACAGTTGCCATATCGAACATTGAAAGTCCGAACGCCACAGATTTCAGCTATTTAATGAAGGCAATAAGCGGAGTGTGCGGACACAATGGCTACTCGACGTTGGTCCAGCAGCTGCGCTGGCACCGATGACCGTTGCCTGCAAATCCAACGATCGAGCCGTATCGACAATCGCGGGGGCGGACCGACCTTATGCATTCAAACTTAATAGAATAATCCAAACGGAGACCATAAATTACCCCGTACCGTGGTCATTAGGAACGTACGTGGCGCTCGCGCAGCCCGCGACTGTGCGCGGTGAGACAGAAGGTAATGAGCGTAAGGTAATTCAACAAATGAGAACCATATCGTATTCATTATATTACGATAATAAACATGTTTTAATTAGGATTTTGATTGAGCTTTCCCTGTAGCGTGTAGAACGATGTGAAATATCCTATTTTACTTACTCGAGCTTTGAATGGAACAAGAGACCATGAGTATGTAAAACATATAAAGTTGTTAAGGCTTCACGGGTTTCTTATTGCTTGATAAATAAATAAACAAAACGTGCATAATTGTATTTACGTAATATAATATATCTGTTACCGAGTTTTTTAAACCAACATCTTTCAATTTTTTAAACACAATTGTGTAGATAGGTATGTAATAATTTCGGTAAATTTTCGAAAAAAATAACAATATACTTAGTGATTTTTGGAGGTGAAGAATCTAGTTGATTGTTATACCTACTCATATTTTGCGAAATATGTCTTTTTGAGTTTTAGAGCGTAATAGTACTACATTAAAATTTGAGGCACCGGAGGTATTGATTCTTATTCTTGAGTACAAAGTACAATCTTGGAGCCTATGAAGCAGGAAGTTCGGGACTTGGATCCCGGCGAAGGCATTATTTGTGTATTTATTATCACATTATTTGTTCCTTAGTATTTAAGGATCTATATGAATCTATATTTTATATACGTGGTGGTTGCGAGCATTGCGAGAGATTCAATAGTGTATTCTTGGCAATAGTAATAGTTATAAATATTGGATTAAGTATTTTTAAGTAGTGGCAAGGGGGTGTCACTCCGCGATTCCGTCGCGCGGGCACAAGTACATGCAGAGCGCCCCGTCTCCGTGGTCTATTCAATGGTTAGCGCGCGCCGTCTCGGAACGCACGTTTAAATTTACAACGCTGGCTCGTCACGTATCGCGAAATATATCGCTTGCAAATATTAGGATTATTTTATACATGTGCATCTTAAATGAAAATGCCGAAAATATACTGCATAGCAGCATGTTGCAATAATAATAATGTTAATTATCATGACGCGTTTTTCGCACAGCCGATGCGTCAGAGAGATACTAAAAAGTAGGTAAGGAACATAATAATACACTTATTACCTACATTCGTAGTAAATTAAATTCTCAGAAACTCAAGTCAATTACAGACAAAACGGTTTATTTTCGGACAAATTTGTCAGTAAAAAAGCGGCACATTTAACTAATGTAAAAAACTTCGTTCTCTCATACTTTTATTGAATTTCGCGCCTTTTGTCCTAACATATTATTTGGTTGTCTGACTTTATTCCCATAATATCAAATAGGTACACTGGTGCATATAAGAGAACATGCCGTGTTACGTCTACCTTACGATTGTGATTAAACCATTACTTATTTATGCTGCTTTTGTAATGAATGCGTAGGTACTTAACGTACCTAATTCTTTATTTTTAAATGCATTAAGCAGATATATTACTCGTAATTTCTGCACACCTCACGTACTGTCTACAGATATTTTTAGAATGTTCGTGTTATTATCAGGATTATTCGGATGGATATTCACCTAAAGTTAGCGAAGTCGTGTTGCTATCTCACTCACACTTCAAACAATGCCGCCCGGGCATGTGCGGCCGAAGCACAAAGAAGGTGCCGACCGAGTTGAGACAAATATTTTTGAATCACTTGTATGAAATGCGTAGGTAAATTCTATAATCACGCATGAACTAAATTGTTGAATCAAGACGAATGCTATTAACGCCGTAGATATCATTGCAGTAATGTATTTGTCAGACGCCTCATAGCGCCGTTCGTTATTTTATTAGTTTTCAATAATTGACAACCCTGTTTTCGACGGCGTGCGGCTTATAAGCGACCTTTCCGCCACGCAATACGGCCCATTTCAGCTGCTCGCGTCGCCTCGCGCGCCGTTTTGTTTGGTAATAATAATTGTGTAGGTACATAAAAAGCCGGCATTTGTGAACATCAAAGCAGTGAAGCTTCTGTACTTTATATATTCTGTGGTAGTGGGACTACTGGGGAAAAGGAAAAAATAAAACATTAAATATATTGATTTGTGGTTTCACAATTACTTCAGTATTATATTATAGTCTTTACTGTTATGTCAAATTACATGGATTCGGCTTCGTTTCAGAGATATCAAACTTTTTTCGAAATAAGTTTTTCGTGGTAACTCGTCTTAAAACTCCTTTTTGATTAACATGCTACATTAATGTGTCCTAATCTTACCATTTGCTGTTTTACCAGTTAACCTAGCAATAAAAAAACAAAATAAAAGGTGTCACTATAATAAAAATACACTCGGCGTCAAAAAAATCGCACCTTTTTAAATTCTCCTTTCGAGGGATCATAAACCCTATATTGTGTATGACAAGGTATGACTGTGGGGTCTCATTTTACAGGTAATAAAACCCTCCACCAGAAAATTAAAATTTACGATCAACCTCGGTACGAAAAAAAAGAAAATTTGCCAGGAAAAAGAAAAATCGTTTATTTACACAAAAATTACAAAATTTTAAAGCATAACAATAACAAAAAATAAAGCTTAAAACTAAACTTAAAACCTAGTGTTGCCTCCTCTGGCCCTCCGAAGATCTGCCAAGCGGTCACTCATGGACCTGATGAGTGTGACGATGCTCTCTTGAGGGATGTTGTTCCACTCCTCGATGACGGCATCATGAAGCTCATCGAGAGTGACAGGAGCAGGATCACGCGACCGTACCCGCCATTTCAGCTGATCCCAAAGGTGTTCGATGGGATTCAAGTCAGGACTCCTTGCTGGCCACTCCATAACGGTGATACCAGCAGCATGCAGGTAGTCCTTGACATCTTGCGCTGTATGGCTGCGGGCGTTGTCGTGCATGAACTGGAAGCCACGTCCAACAACATCAGCATAAGGGACCACATGTTGATCCAGGATCTCCGCTACGTAACCCTGAGCATTCAGGGATCCCTGGCCACGGCCACCACCAGTCCGGGAAACGCAGAGAAGTTCGGTCTTCCCGTCGACAGAAATGCCGCCCCAGAACATGCAGGATCCACCTCCGTAGCCGACGGTTTCTACGGTGCAGGCTTCTGTGTACCGCTCCCTAGGTCTTCTGTATGCCCTCCTGCGCCTATCGTTGGTGTAAAGGCACACCCTCGTCTCGTCAGAAAAGAGGACCTTGCTCCATTGAGCGAACGTCCAATTCTCGTGTGAAGCGCGAAATCCTCTTCTGGCAGTCCGGTGCTGTGCAGTCAGTTGGGGGCCCGTAGCGGCTCGGTGGGGCATCAAATTCCTCTCTCGTAGTCGTCTTCTAATCGTCGAGACGCTCACCGACGTTCTGCGAGCTGCTCGAAGCTGTTGCTGGAGCTCAACAGCGTTGGAAAAACGATTTCTCAAAGAGGTCGTCACGATGTACCGGTCGTCTTGACGGGAAGTACAGCGTCGTCTCCCGGAACCACGCCTCCTGATGTAGCCGCCAGTCTCCTCGAAACGCTGTAACACTCGTCGCACTCGAAAACGACTGATGTTCAGATGCCGAGCAACTTCTGCCTGTCGTAGTCCAGATTGGAGAAGTGCAATCACTTGGGCTGCTTCTTCCGGTGTGGTGTCCATTTTCCGAAGGTTTTTTCTTGCTGTAGCTGTTTAGGTGTGTCCTCAGTGACACCTGGATACTGAATGACCCATAACTGACCATTACCCCCTCTTTTATACACATCCTTGGGGCCGCAATTAATGACCTGTTAAAAGCGTGCTACGGAACTTTTGATTTCAAACGCAAATTTTCAGGAGATCATTATTTTTACGATAACAAACAATACTCCATTTTAAAGGTCATTAATTGCGCTTTCAAATGATAATAATATTGTTAGGGTGCAACAAATAATATATGAGCTATATTCGTTCAAAACAAAATTTCCGAGATGTGCGATTTTTTTGACGCCGAGTGTAGAAAAAAAATCATTTCTCGAATTTTTACTATGATATGACACCATACCAGTGTCAGACGATGTTGGATACTTTTCAACATTGCTGGCAAAAAGTACTTTTTTGTGACATTTAGACATTATGTCACAAAAAAGTACTTTATGCGGGCAATGTTGAAAAGTATCCAACACCGTCTGACACTGGTATGGTCTTTGCTTCTTTTGATTTGGTACTTCTTTGGTTGGTATTGGTACCCACATCACAAGTCTTAAGTGAGCTTACCGTGGAACTAGGTCGATTTGTGTAAATTTTACCCGGGATATTTATATTATTTATTAAGTAGCAAGCAGGCACCGGTACTTAATAGAAGAATGAGTTTATGATATTTCATGAAGTGCTTCGTTGTCTTCTGTCGTTTGAGTCCTAAAGCTGTCTCTCATCCCTACTCGAAAAATATAAACTAATAAAAATATTTTCGATGAAAAAAATATTTTTCGATAAAATACGTCAACGGTTCCTGTATACCTATCTATTGAAATATATATTTTTTTATCATTACAATTCTTAAATAATCCTCTGTAAGTCTCTAACCAATAGAGAGGACAGTTTGAATAAATTGAACATAATATATCTACATTATGTCTACGTCCAGCAGTGGACTATCATGGCTGATGATGATGATGATATGTATTTATTTGTGATAAAACTGTATTTAAGGTCAAATAGTAGTTATGAATTACGATTCACAGGGTGATATACAGCAACATAACTATTGCATTTCGCAATTCATCGTGCACAAATAATAATGATTTATTTTCTATGAAGCAATATATATATTTGTTCTGAAGTTTTCTCCAGTTCAAGAAATCTCGAGCAGGAACCCTGAAGTGGAGTATATTACGTTTAAAACTTGTCGTCTTCTTTGCAAAGTATCGACAGAAACTAAGCAGCCACGTCGACTTAAAGACATGCACCGACTGCCGGCTAACAGTGAAAAATTAAAGGGTCATTTCACCCAGGGGAGGGTTCGGTCCGAGACGTATGGGCGAACTTTTGGGGCTATTATTTAAGAATTGAAATGAAATTATATGGGATGTACAACCTGTCTGCAAGTTAGATAAAGATACATGAAATGATTAAATGTTTGTTCTGGTACTTTTATATATCCGTATAACGTTATGGGATATATTAGAAAAACACGTTGGTACATTTTGTGAACGGAATAAGCTTTATGGGAATGAATCTGTGAAATAGGCGAGACGAAAAGAATTAGACCTCTTGGGAGGGCTACTTGAAGTGTGACGGAGGTTTCCACAACAAAAACTAAAGCGAAGCCGATAACCACCGTCGCGCCGACAGAAAATACGGAAGCACAACGCTCTATGTCGTTGTTTTGTTGCTGTAAAGCAGACCTCAGCTTATCTTGGACGGTATCGCATTAGGCGTAGGGAAATAAACGAGCGGATAGTTTCTATTTAAAGTGGGGTCAGGTGCCCCCCTCAGTAAATCGCGCGCGTGAAATAGTGCCGGCCAGCCAGCAACGCGCCGGTCCCGCGAGACCCGACCTGCTCGCTACTCCATAAATCGTCCCCATTTGGCTAACCCGCGAATCAAAGAAAGGTAATTCACAATGTTTAAATCCAATTTGAGAAAAGAAAGACGAGGGCGCCCTTTCCCCGCCGATGTGCGGCTCGAATGTAAATCGGCGGTAGCGGCGTCGACAACCATTTATTGTCGTTCAGTCACAACGTTGCCGATAATTATGATATTGCAAATGGAATAGCCAATACATTGCACCGTGTGTTGTACAAAAACTACACGTTTTTAACTTCACCGGTACGCGAGGAAAGCAACAAGAAAATAAAATACATTAAATATGAATGCTCTAAAACATGCAAATAGAAACAAAACTAGCCAAATTTGGCCATTAATTTAACACGCGAGGCGCGGCTTCTGATGGTGGCGATCGCCGATTTCTCTTTGACGAGTGTTTTTGCGAAACGGTGACGCGTTATCGGTTACAATAATTTGTTTTAACACGAAATCGCGTGAGCCGCATGCCTAACGATATGCTAATACGATGAGACTGACGACTCTATTAGAAACATTTTCAATAAAAACATCTCGGGATTTTCTCGCGAATAGCCGAGCAACAGATAGCTTCGTAGAACTGAAGGTTTCTATTTTGGTGTCGCGGGTTCTCGAGACGAAAATCTGTCGGTGTCATTGACCGGCGGTGGTTAATTAGGCGCTCCCGCGTCCCCCGCTATTTCACCCCCGCCCCCGCCTTCGGCTCACGCACATGGCTCGTAGCGGACACAAACATTGCCCCACATACGAAAATCGATACGGCCGTAACGGGAGCACGTTCAATGTTAACACTTGTCTCGCCTCGACCCGCGTCACAGGACGCTGCTGCTACATGCCCTACGAGTAATAACCATTGTCTACCCGTACGCGATAATGACTCGAACTAAACCAGCTACGAAACGGATTTTAGAAGAGTTGCATAAACAACATATACCTATAGAAAAAAGACGAATGGAAGGCGTTTATCTCAGTGCTTAGGCTGTCAATGTTTGTTCACTCGTAGCGCGCCGCTGCTACGAAGCTTAAAATAATCAATTGGTAATTTTGTTTGGTTAAAACCAAACTTTCTTACTATTGGTTGAAAGTAATTTAACTTTTTTAGATTAATTATATACCTTGGGACTAAGGTAAACAGGGTGCTCGAAACTGTGTTATTATTGTACGTAGGTACTATCACCCCCTTGCTAAGAAAAAAAAGACTTAATAAGTTTGTAACCTCTACCTTTTCGATCCGCTATCAGAACAGGCCCCGCGTAGTCAACACTACAATGTAAAAAAGGAAATTCTAGCTCGGTCCGTGATGAAGGTAACTGCCCCATGATGGGCTGAACCGTTTTGGCTTTAAAACGGAAACAGCGTAGGTATACATTTGTTTACGGTGTTCTTTGCAAAGTTTCGTGCCCCCTAAGGGCCAATAAATTTGTTTAATCGTTCCTAGCAGGAGTCTGGGTGGGGCGTGCAAATGTTTTACATGAAAATAACGAAAGATAACTTTAGTTAAATGATATTTGCCACATAAAATTATAGGATGCTTTGTATCATAACAATAAGGTGAATTGCCAAGCCTACCACCAACTCGCATAACATTATTTGCATCTAAGAAAGGTGACAATGATATTAAGCGATTTTTATTTGGCAACGCTTTACCGGTTTTTATAATAGCGTGTTCGTCAGGAAACATTTCTAGCTGTGCTTTGTGTATCATCAAGTTAATTTAGTTGTCTTAGGGCTGATTTTTCAATTGTCAAATACTTAAACCTATTCGTCAGTTAAAATCATCACCATCCTTTTCGTAATTTGTCAGTCAAAAAAGGACAGAGCTAACATTTATTTGACAGGTATTGTTAACTGGGGTTTGAAAAGTCAGTCCTTATTGCGACAATTATATGTAAATCTTAGTAAATATGCTATTATATTTTACAGGTTTGTAAACTAATCAGTTTATTATTTTAATTATAAATATTTTTAATATAAGATTTTTCAAAACTTTCACGGTTCAGATACTATCATAATTGCATATGTTAGGTTCGGCCTCAGTTTACCTGCTCTAACATATTCTAGTATCAAAGTGATCTATGTTCACATTAAAATACTCGACACCTCCGCAAGTGCTTCCGATTTGTATTATAGGTTTATTATTACCTATTGTGTTGGTGTTGGAACATGTAAGAATAAAACATCACCTGTTTTCATTTAACAATCACTCCAGAGCTAAATTATACGCTTATTATACAGAAACAAATTATAAGCTTAAACTACGGGTCAATCTAAAATATTTGACAATCATAACTAAGCCGACTAATTGACACTGACGTAAAACCAAAGAGACGAGTTACGAGCAGAGACAACCTACGTATTTTTTACTAATATTATATATTATTTTATTATCATTCTGATACATATAAACTAAAACCACGGTTATTAATGTTTTTAAAATAATATTCAAAAAATTTCACCATTTTGCCATAATACGAGTAGGTATACTATTTAACAGTTTAGAAAACGTAGGCATCGAAATTATACTATTTAACAACGTTAATTCACGGTGACAGACTAATGTGTTAAGTTTTGATTGAATACTTGTATGTATAATAAAGTTTGGCTAAAAAAGATATATGCTCATTTTAACTAATATTTAAAAGTACACTTCTAGCAATAAAATAAATCACGTCAGTAACGAGCATTTTGACGCGCGATACGGTTCGTTGAAGGTGCGTCTTTTTGTCTAGGTATGTATCCCGAGGATTCATTATTTTAATTAATAAATTGGCATAGTAAAGTAGAAACGTCAAAACTACGATTGAATAAACAAACAGAAATCATAATTAGGCTTTTAATGTAGTCGCCATTAATAACACAGCGGAGAACGAAGCCGGCCGATGAATATCGTGGCGAATCTGCATAAGCATGAAATTAATTAGACACGTATAATGAGACATTAAGAGCGGCGAGCGGGCCGCTGTGCACACGCGCGCCCCGAGTTGCGTCCACACATCTTACCAGGATGTTTAGCCAAGTTGCCTATCGCTAGCGCTTACTCGTCAATCGCAGCTAACTGTCTTTGTCGCTCTAATATGAAAGAGTGAAAGAGAGGGAAAACTACGATACGCTACTAAGCGCTTGGCAACTTGGCTAAGCATACTGAAAAGCATAAAGCGACGCAGGCTGCGTGGCAACACTGGCAACCGACTAAGTGCTGATTGTAGATTGCAAATGATCACCATTTACATTAAAACAACAACGGAAATATTACTGAACAACATTAAATTGATGCACTCTTTTTAATGTTTCATATCATAAAACAAAATTTTGATATCGTTCTGGATCTATGTAAACGAACTGTAAAGTGTTTTGAAATAATTAAGTTGGTTAACTGCTAATGCCAAAAAAATGCTAATGCCTGACGTTGGTGCATTAGGTATCTTTTTTTTTGGCATGTGACACCAATATGACTATTTTTTTTTTAATTTTTAACCAACTTGAAAAAGGAGGTTTACAATTCGACGAAATCTTTTTTTAAGTAAGTATGTTCCCCGATCACTCGAAGACGCGTGAACCGATTTGGATAATTCTTCTTTTGTTTGAAAGGGTATACTTTCTAGTTGGTCGCGGTGTCGTCGGGTCTAGATCTAATGATGGGATCCTGGAGAAAACGAGGGAATTCTTCAAATGTTGCAGGCCACATGAAATTTTTCATTTATTTTTGAAAGCTAATCAAGAATTTGCGTCTAGTAAGTAATAAACTTATTAAGTCGGTGAGCTGATGATGGAAGGTACAACTCCTTAGGGATTAGGGGTTGGGGAATAATTATTTAAATATAACATATTTCATGTATTTCGGAAGCTATTTGAATATTTGCCTTTAGGTGGTCATAGTCTCATGTTGGTGAGCAGATGATGGAAGGTACAACTTCTTAACAATTAAGAGTTGAAAGATAATTCTATAAATATAAGGAATTTCATACATTTTCAAAATCTTTTCAAGTATTTGCGTGTAGTAGTCATAGTTTCATATTACTTAGTTGATGAAGGAAGGTAGAACTCCTTAACGATTAGATGTTGGGGGATGATTCTTTAAATAATATAAACACGCAAGGCCGTTACGTAATAATCTTTGAAATTATGAATTCACACCAGCTAATAATATGATACAATGCATAACTCCTCGATAATATGTGGAATAATTCTTTGAATATGACTGTTTGTTATATTCATAATATAAGTTCGCCATCTCCAGTCCAGGTTTTTTGTGAGCATACTAAATAATTATTTTATACTAACACTACTAATACCAAAAAAAAAATATTTAAAAAATAAAAATAAAGCCTTCGAAAATTCGCTGGAACTAAAAAGTAAAAAATAATTTTGGTTCCTACAGTTCCTACTGCTTAAGATTTCCTACCCAAACTTTTAAACCTTTTAAGATTATTCATTGAAATAAAATATTATTGCTAGGTCCTACTGCTCTCTCTGAAGTCGGTTCCAAGCCAAATATGTTCACGTCACGAGTATAATTATGTATTTGATCGAGATTTGAAACGTACTGTCACTCCAATTATGTTTTTTTAATCATAATCAAAATGGCTGAGACAGATCATTCTGTTATTGCCCTTTAACTTCTTAATGACAGAAAAACAATATTTGTCATCATAGCTTGAATTGCCATTGATGGAGTATTGATGAGATAAGATCAACTATTACCGCTTTTAAACATTTAAAAAATGTGCGTGCCCTTAATGATGTACATAGCGATTTCAAAATAAATAGCTTATTTCAAGTAATTATACATTACTTTACCCCTACTATCCTTTGTATTTAATACATAATTAAAAATGGCTGAGACAGATCATTCTTTTATTGCCCTTTAACCTCTTTATGACAGCTAAACTGTTTTTTATTTTTCTTCCTGTCATACGGGTTGTTACAGTTAGGGAAGTTAGATGGAAAATCCTTTATTTCCTCTGAGGCGAACTTTGGATAATTATTCCCGTGGATCCCTTTCCCTTTGGCTCATCACTCTAAATAAGTGTTGGTGCTGTTCCGCAGAAGTACTTATTTTAGTTTCAAAATTAGGTTGGCGAAATAACTTAAAACGAGGCAATACCGTAAAAGCGGTAAATACACAAACCGTTTTTCAGGGACGTATCAACGTCAGATAGGTACGAGTGCGCTTATCCTCTCTATAAGAACAAGTTTTTTCAAGAACAAGTTTTTGTGAAACAAATCAAGTTATTTTATTAAATATTTCAGTAGTCGCACTACCTACTATAAATTAGTATATTATAAATATTAGATGTCATACACCAAAGACGACAGACGACGAAACAGACGACGCGTTGCTGAACTAAGGTAGAAGTACTAATGCCCGCCGCTGTAACAATATTTGTCATCATAGCTTTAGTTGCCATTGATGAGATAAGATCAACTATTACCGCATTTAAACGTTGAAAATTGTGTGTGCCTTTAATGATGTACATAGCGATTTCAAAATAAAAAGCTTTTTTCAAGAAATTATAAAGTACTTTACCCCTATTATCTTTTGTAATTTTTCTCTATTCTATGACGATAATAATGTCTTATATTTTAAATCAATAGAGCTCTTCCGAGTCAAGATATTATTTCTGAAGGGGACATTATATGTTATTAAAAATAATCATCGTATTTTATTTTATATTTATATGTTGATTTAATTACACCTACTTTCTACTTCCTTCTCTGTTCATTTGTTCTCTTTATCTAAGAACACACTGTATTGGTGCAAATACTTATGCCACGGTTTATGGTGGCATAATGTATGAATTATGATATCAATGCATGTATAATTTTATATTTATTAGCATGAGCAATATTAACTACGAGCGTTAGAGATAATATAGAGTAGGTAAATAATATAGCTGGGACATTTGATGTTAGAAGCGATGTTCAATTGTTCATTGCCACGAATCAGGAGATTCTGGAGGTCCTGGTTTGGAGTTTCGTCTTAAAGATAGATTTGAAACTACATTTGTTAATTTACAAAAGTAACTGTATAGTCTTGCCATATCATCGCAATATTTACTTCGCATTCTTACCAAACTCCCTAACTCAGAACCTAAGTGTTTCGTTAAAAAACGATTTCAAGAGAAAAATAGAATACCTTGAGATTTTTTAATGGATTTAATCATTCGGATTAAATATTAGTAGATTAGTTAGTCAGCCTTCATAGCCTTGTTGGTAGTGACCCTGCCTACGAAGCTGGAGGTTCCGGGTTCGAATCCCGGCGAGGGCATTATTTGTGTATTTATTTATCACAAATATTTGTTCCTTGGTCATGGCTGTCTATGTATTTAAGTATCTATATGTATCTATCTATTATATGTATCGTCGCTTGGTACCCACATCACAAGGTTTAATTGAGCTTACCGTGGGACTAGGTCGATTTGTGTAAGATGTCCCAAGATATTTATTTATTTATTTATTTATTTTGTAAATAAGATAAATTTGTTATGCATTGGTGATATAATAAGGGTTCTTAAAGTCGAGGGTCACTCTCACAAAACGATAGGTTATTAGAGTTTTGTAAAAAATAATAGACCCGAAATTTTTAAATAGTAGCAATTATGACTTTGCATACAATACCTTTTCTACGACAGCTAAATAAAGACAATTAAAATAAAATAAAATAACGGTGGCTAAATGTGGTCGTCGTTTGCCTCACTAAGAATAAAAAAAAAAAGTTTTACAATATTGTAGGAAAATACATAAGAATGGTGTTTTGGGTGGAAATAGTGAATACCTGAAACAACTTTAAAAATCATTCTTCTTAATATACGAGTATTTGTCTATATTGATAAGTAGAAGTCAAGGAGTAGAAATATGTACCTATTCAAGTTGAAAAATATGTATTAATTTTTTTACTCGTATTGCAACGCCTAGATTATTTTTATTTTCTTTTGTTAGTAAGCGGATTCTTAGGTGTACAAATTTCATTGTTATTTTTGTGTTCATTCGGTACAATCATTATTATAACTCTACAATAGAGTATCATAGCGTCATGGTAGCGGTAATGTCAATATGATTCTAGAGTCTAAATTATTTTACATGTTGATTTTTTAAACTAATAAACTATACTTAACTTATTGACGTACCATCGTCCATTATATTAAATAGGGTAGGTACTCATTATTTAATATAATGGACTTTTAAAAACACGGTGTTTCTGTATAATAATAGGTAGTAAAATCTACATTATTACATACAATAATAAAACAATTTCACGATGCACTAATACGCAAAAAAATAAGAAGGTACGAGTATGTTATTACTAAAGATTGTTATATAAATTACAACGATTGGGAAAAGTAGCTTTTTGCATATAAGAATATTAACCATTTGCCATGTTAGTCACGTAACTAATCGTCGTATTGTTACGAGTTGTCATTATGTTATAAAAATAGCAATATATTTATTTTTAAATATTTATATACGTTCATAATTAAATTTATATGTGGTGACAGACAAGGTAATAACAATGATAAGTGCTGCAATAGTTGTAGCTACTCCAATTAAAGTAATATCTATTAATCGATACAGAAACTATTTTCCAATATAAGGTAAGGTACATCAATGCATTCACAGAAATTGCAGCTTAGAAAAACAGGGATTGGTTACATAAACAGCGATATTACTTTTCTTTTGGCACATTGTTATAATTATAACAAATTCATGATCTTATTTAATATTGAATTATTTGATATATTAAAAAAATTAAAATCAAAAATATTTATTAGAATACAACACAATTAACAATTTTATTTGTTAGAAACAGTCCATTCAAAGTTTCATTTGCATTAACAACTATAAGAACTTTATGTGCTATGAAAGTTCGGTAGGTATGAATGCTAAGCGTAATATGTAGTCACATCGTGGCTTGGTATGTAGACACAGTAGACGACCAATAGCAGTACCATGACTTTACAAGAATGGGTAACGTTAGGTTTTACTCGATACGTAAAGCAGGCCGGTAGAATGCATTAGGTGCTTATCGAGTAAAACCGAACGTATTCTTTACTCTCTGACTCATGGTATGGCTACAGTAGTAGTGACAACTCTAGCCTAGAAATGAATAATCAAGACCAAGTGCGGGTAGTTCGCAAAACCACGTGGGTCAGCTAGATGGTGTTAATACATTTTCTCGCCAGTCTGCCTGCGACCTGTGTAACGGCATGCCCAAAACGTCAGGATAATAATAAAAAAACGTAAGTTAACACGATTAGGTCCCGTTTGTCGTTAAAATATAAGCATTTTAATAATCTATTGCCGAATCAAATCAAATATTGCTATTATTATAAAACCGATTGTCTTAGGAAGTAGCGGCACCAAATATTTCCGCTGTTGAAAATTCCAGTGGCATTTATAGTAAAATTATGTTGATTTGTTATTGCGAGTAACGCAGGTGGGTTGCGTGCGCGGCGAAAGAGCGCGGCGCTCCCAGGCTGCGCCCGCGCAACCCGTCGCGCGGTGCGGCGCCGGTGCGTAATAACGCGTAAAGACAAACACATCACACATTGATGACAGTATTATACCCAAATTACCACGTAATTGATAGAAAACAGCACCACCATTTGGATTACATTATCGTCAGCGTCAATTCAATTGTTATTTTAATGTGAATGTGACGATAATGTCATTATAAAGCTATTGTTCGACAACTATCTTTATTTTTCTCTATTTCCAGTCACTTTGTCTACTTGTGTTTGTTTTATTATACATATATAACTTAACTTACATTATATTACTCAAATAATGAACATGATAAGCGATGTAAAACAATAATGGAAAAGTTTTAGACCATTATCAGTGAGACTGTGGACCTTAAAGCTTTCATAATAACCCATATACATACCTACATTATAACATTCCAACCCAAAAAATGTTAGAAATAATAAGTATAATAACTATATAAAACAAGCAAAATTTTAATGTTTTTAGATCTTGTTTGGAAACTTTTTGTCTGGCCTAATAAGTACTTTACAACAAACCAATTAAGAATAATATTATCATTCCAAGTTATTTTATGTACTTCTATAAACGGTACGCATCTCGACAACATCGTTGTTAGTCGATATACGTAGTCATTGAACATTCAGATCCCGATTGTAAGGCAATTTACTAATATTATAATTCCAGTTTTCTTTACTATATTTAGTAACAACAACAAGGTTTCCAAGTAATCTGAAGTATTTGTTTAGTTTTTACTCAATAAAAATTAAAGCGGAAGTTTTTTTCGGATTTTATATTGAATATAATGATTTTATAATGTCTATGAATAAAGGCATTGGATCGAATGATTATTTTGAGTTATTTTAATGTTTTACCACTAGTTCTTTTAATGGTGATTACATTAGCATATTTTATTAAACAGCACCAAATAATTAGTAATATTGCTTTATTTAGCTACAATATATTCTTAGATATCATTTTTATTCATATCTTACCTATAACAAACAGTTTATACTCAAATTGACAATGTACCTAGTTTCTTATAAGACTAACCAGGAGCAAAGTATTCATAATAGGTATTCATAACCAAATCTGAGATCAAAATTGTAAAAAAAAAAACAAATTAGGTACATTATTAAAGTGATATAACGAAGGTATATATTTTTTATCTAACTATTGTTTTAAATTTAATAAATAACAACATAATTAAATTTAACGTCAACTATCAATTGTTTTAAAACCTTCGTGACTTCAGTTCATTTAATATAATATGTATACACTGTGTTTTTATTGATTTCCGTTAAATTGGACAGGTTACTTGGGACATTACTAGAAGTTGCCTGGTATATCGGCTTTTGTTAATTTCGTAAAAAAATGTTTTTTCGTTTTCATACATAATAATTGAAATGGCAAGTGTGAGAGAACCTTAAGAGTAAGATCTCAGGTGTCTGACGGTAGGTACATGTCAAAATAAGTTTCAATAGAATGTAATAAAGGTTGCAATACACTTGCTCAGTCATTAAAATTATTTTTTTAATAACTCAATAACTGTAAGAGTTAAGTCACTAGTTTCTTAGAGAAATTGATTATTTTTGACCTAAATAAGCTTCCCTTAAATTTAACGGAAATCAATAAAAACACGAGTTTTCTTATGTCGGGTGTTCCAAGACTACGGGAAATGAAGGGAAAGTACTTTTTACAATTCTTGATAGACTGTTTTGGTAAAAAGATACTATTTTAATTTTAATTGCGAGTAATACTCACTGCATTCATAGATTTTGTATAACAAGTAGCTACTTTTAAAGGTATGAACAGCAGTACATAATTTTCTTGCAATTTTCATCATTAATTTTCTCGATGGGCATCACAAAAATGGGAGGTGCTTATTTATTCTCATTTGAATGGGTTCGATTTCCAGACAAGGTACTTAAGTAAATTTTAGTAAATATGTTAATGCAGTAAAACATTAAGTCTCATTTCAGCAAAATATCTACGATATTTAAGGTACTTTCCCTTCATATCCCATAGTGTTGGGACGTTCTGTATATACGTTAATGGGCGACTTCGGCACAAACAGTTAGGTCTAATAATAATTGTAGGCACACAGAATGTCAAAATGTATACAGTCACAATAATCGCAGCCGTTGTTAAATTTTAGAATGCGACCATAAAAAGATACGGGTGAGTTTCCATGGTTCCTGTTTCTAAAAAAAACCTTGAAAATTTACTAGTTACAAATAAGTAAGTATTCATAATCCACACAATGAATGTCATGTGACAATATTGTGTTGATGTAGCTTTATCCGAAGATCAAATTCAAACAAGATTAGTTGTATAATGGACACAACATGCAACATTATAGTTAAAATGGTTATTAGTATAAAAATCTCCGAACCAAACATTTAAAACTTCTCATTATTGCTAGTGGTATAAATTAAAACACCTCCTTTTTGTGTTATTAAAACAAGATAAAATGTAAAAAATACTGTAGGTATGATTTTAAGATGAATACAATACTTTTAAGCTACTCGTTACACCAAGCCAGCTACGGTATTGTATAAATTTAAAATTTTGAACGATTTTAGTGTAACCAGTAACCACATCTCGCGTTTTTTTGTGGTGGTATCCCATTTGTTTACATTTTTGATCTCCACTTCGATTTAATTAAGTAATTATACCAAATAAAAATCCTTTTCCCCCAACCACCTAAGTAATGTCTAAAGCTTTTACGGCATAAGAAGCCAATTTTATTATTAGGAGCCCTTCCTTGTCCAAATAGAAAAGCAACACTCCAGTTCACAATAAAAAGGTGAAGTGCATGCGGGGCGTGTCAAAGGAATCATTTTGCACACGAGTTGAGGCGACAAAGGAGTGAGAGAGTTAATATTATTTGCGGAGGGTGGCAGCCCTGGCTCCGGGGACCGCGTCTTACGGCGCCACCTGACCCGCGTTACTTCTGATAAAGGATTATGTCCGAACGACTTGTTGACGTTTTTTATGTCCAGATATTTGTTGTCGCACAATATTGATATTGCGCGGGGTCGGAAGGGTTGCCAGAGTTTAATTATGGCCCCTCGGTGTGTTAATGCACCTTCCAGATTTGGATTTGTTTATTTGAGGTAATTAGGTAGGTAGGTAATTGTCACATATGTATGCGATGATAGGTAAATAGGTATAATTATGTGGCGTAAAGTTTAATATATTTTAAAGAAATAAATACTGAAGCCCATGTTATTATTTAAATTAAAATATCCCTAGGTCTACCCTGTGTAGGTAGGTATGTTAAAGAGTACGATTAATAATATAATTAAATATATCCATACCATACTATGATTAAAGTCATAATTTGATATAATTATTTATTACAATAAAGGTAATCAAGAGCAATTATATAGATTACGCATTTAACAGCCTTTGGAATGGCTAACCTTAATATTTCGAACTGACATAGGTACTTAAATATATATATAATTAACAATTTCTAAACGTATCTTTACAGTTTTCAAACAATATTTAAAAAGCTCAGAAAATAAATGTAGGTACTTAAATATTAGGAACATGTAATTACTAATTTTGATCAAGGATACACTTCCCTTCTTGTTTTATTAAAATAGTTAAATAAATGCCTATTTACTACTTACATTATATATAACAATGCCCGATTCTAGTCGGTCAGTGCATTTTCTTCTCATAATATCGGCTCGATCGCTATTGAACATTGGACATACCTGTAAGCCTGGTGCTAGGGGTCAGCACTTTTAATGTTGTGTCAGACATTTGATATCGGTTTAAATTTGTATAACGATGGGGTCGGGCGAATGACAATAATAGAGCGCGCAAATCTGACCCCAGAGACGCACAACTTGCGGCAGGGGTCGCAAAGAATGGGATCAAAGCCGCTAAAGAATCGCGCTGTCAAAGCGACTGGGGTCGCACTATTTGTTTATGTCGGGAGCGCCGCTGGTCGGGTCCGGCTGGCGTGCACGGGTCGGGCTGCGGCCGGCTGTCTCACTGAAAACACTGGGCACTGGACACACACTACTGACCGTGGTCCCTCGCGCGCGGTGGCGCGGGTGGCCAGGCGGGCAGGTCACGCAGGCGCATGGAGCAGTCGAGCGGCTGATCGCGCAGAGCCAGCGCGGGCATGGCGCGGCCGCGGCCGCCGGTCGTGGGTCGCGCCGTCTCTCCGGAGCGAGCGTCCGCCCACTAAGCGCGTCGGTGAGACACTGCCGCGCCGATCTGCTTTTTTCCTGAGGTTTTTTTCGCGCGCGGGCGGGGGCGGGGCGGCGCCGGCCAATGGCGCGCCACTCCCCCGCCGCACCGCGCCGCCCCGCGAGAGCCTCTCATTTACGTGCCGTATATTAAAAGGGTTTTCCGCGTGCCGTTATGGATTTTCCTTCGCGAGGAGTTTTACATACGCGTCCGCCCGCCCGCGCCGGCCCGCTCCGCTCTGCACCCGGACGCAGGCTGCGGTAGGTAGCGCATTCCTGGAGATACGATCGTGCTTCAGAAAGAAGTGTCACAGTAAAAACTACTCGCCAGAATCGGCACTGAAGTAAAAAGTCTTCACAATTTTCATTCATGTTTATTTCGGTATAAGAATGGAGTATTTTCGTTTAGTGGGCCATGACTCGGTGGAATGTCATTGTGACATTACGGATGAATACTGTATTTAATCGCGAAAATTGGTACTTGAATAAAAAGTCTTCACATTATTCACTTATGTTTAGTTTTAGACAAGAATGGGATATTTTCGTTTCAAGAGCCATGACTCCATGGGATATCATTTCGACATTGCGGGTGATTATTGTATGTAATTGATTATAGTTAAGCTGGAAAATTAGGAGAGTGTCTGGCGGCGAGGCGTGACGTCATGGCGCGCGGGGTCAACGGCCTCTGCCTCTGAACTTGAACCCTGGACCACTCGCAATTAACATGCTCATTAGAAATTAACGAATATTTTGCGGATCAATGGAATTCGGATAGAAACTAGAGCAGAGATAGAGACAATAAATAACGGCTCTACCTCTCTTAGCAAAGAAGGACATATATGTTTCAGTATACGTTTCTCGTTCGGTACTTTATAAGTATGTAGGAATAGGACACTAAAATATATAATTATAAACTTTGTACGGTAGTCTGAAATAGTAGAGTAAATAAAGTAGATTTTACCATCGATTAAGTAGGGTTTCTTACTTAATAATAATTACCTTATAGAGTAGGTAAATAGGTACCTACCTACAGACGAATTATCGAGAACTTTAGAATTATATTTGTAGAATGTTGAGTGGTGTTAGTACAAGTAGCAGTCTTTGCAGGTAGGTTTCCTACTAAATAATTAAATAATAACCGTGCAACAACAAAATTCAAATATAAAAATTCCTAATTGCCTATTAAATTGCAAACGCACAGTACCACTGCGTACCTATGCAATTCCACGACCTCGGTAATTTATCTATAATTCATTAAATAATTATAGCTTATAATAAATTTAATATACCTATCGAATACTGGTCTTGTTCGTTTATTTCAGACGATTTATTATGCGATTTCCGACAAAGAGCGCTTTTTATAGGTGCCTGAATAGATCGATGTGAGGAAGGCGCACTCTGCAGCAAACCTGACAGCCTACTTAAATCATGTATTTTTTTTACTCATTATTTTTTACCAATCATGACATACGAGTAGGTATTTCGTATGGTAGAGCTTTTCAATCGAGTAAGTGACGGGTGCCGCGTTTAGGCCAAAAGGCTTGCACTAAGTCGATCGCATGTAACTACAGGATGAATGATATGAAGTGCTGCCAAGTAGATTTTATTAAGTCTGGTGTCAAAGTACTAGTGGCTTATTATCGGAAATATGCTTTGGACACCGCATTGAAGTCTTAGGCACGCAAAAATTTGGTTTGTAGACCGCAAACATAAGAACGAGCAGCTTATAAAGCTCGTAAGAACCGAAAATGGCTGCAAACCGAATTTAACGTGTCATTTCTCCAGCACAGTGAGTTTCGAACTTTTTATCTGGTATATTTTGAAGAGAAAGGTGAGAGCAATTAAACATGCTATTATAAATGCAATGAAGAAAGCGATCGTATTTCACTGGCACATACCACTACCACTGGATCACAAACGTGCTGCAAGTAAATTTAATATTTTTTTACCATTTGAAGACCATAGTCAAGGCAAAAGGTAAGGTAAGGACCATAGTAAAGGCAAGGGCATATTTATTGACTAAAAGTAAATTAAATCACAAAATGTAATTTTTTTTTCTCTTGTTTTTTCTTACTTATAGTAATAAAATGTTGCAACTAAAAAAAATGCTGTCCTTTGAAATCGGTAACACTTCATATCGTTCACCCTGTTAAAATGCTTAGTAAAACGAATTCGATACCTAGTTTGCCTACCTATCTGTAAGAACATAATTAGGTTTTAAAAGCAAAGTAGAGGTCAGGTCAGTTACAACTCGTTGATGTCGTTTTACAAGTTTTTTTCAAATGTTGGTGTTTTTTGCTTCAAATCTTAACAGTTTCATTAGATTACTTCTTGCAGCCGGATGTAATGACAAATACCTATGCATATGAGTACCTGATGGTCATTTAGGTAGGTACTTTAGGTAGCAATGTTCATGACGAATCAAAATTCCATAGGCCAAATGGAACAGAACCCGCTGTGGCCGTCTATGCTATCATCTGTGACTCTTGTACACATGTAAATGAATGTGAATAAAATAAATGTATTTACATGTATTTTTAGCGTAAGTAGTACCCAGACCCACAATTTATCTATAATATTAACTTTTAAAATAAAATAAATAAAATCCTATTTTATTTGAAGACAAAAGATGCAAACGGAAATAAAATGTCACCACTATCCCATGTCAATCTAACTTTTGAACCGTGTGTCCATAAATTACTAAAAAACGGCCAAGATCATGTCATGATGCTTTTCATATTTTTGGATCCACGGATCAAACTGACACAATTACCCCCCAGACACATTTTTTTAAATTCTAGAGCTGTTATCTCCAAAAATATTGACTTTAGAAAAGAACTTTCTTTTGGGATCCTTATTACTTTTAAGAGACCTATTCAATAATACCCCACACTATAGGATTACAGCAAAATAAAACAATCAGCTCTACTTTGCGAGTAGGGGAGGTTTTTTTCTGTTTTTATCCTGTTTCTAGTCCTAACGCCCACTGAGCTTTGCTGCGAACAGACAGACGGACAAACGGACATGGCGAAACTATAAGGGTATGTAGTAAACAAACCCTAAAAGTCAAGGTTATATTAAGATGAGTCAAATTCTGGACAAATAACGGAACCGAAAATTGACTACTTTACTGATCAGGGTTTAAATGGCTTAAATATTCGTCCATCAATTTATAAATATGATTGCTGTAGTAACTCTGGGAAATTCTGACGACAGTTCGAGGAATTGTTTCATCCGCTATACCTACCTACATTTGACAAATTGACACCGCCGTTTAGACGTAGGCAGAACTTATACCCATTTATTTTATGCTACCTTGTTATGGTATAATGCAGGTTTAATGAAAAGCGAATGAAAGTTCTGGAATATTTAAGCAGCTAGTGATGGACTGACCAACATTACTCAGCAGAATAAAACTATGAAACTTGTCATAAAAAATGCGGGCATTTTAACAGTGGTAGGCGTTCTGGTTCAACCGACCCTAAGAATGTAATGTCTCGTATATTGTGCCCGGATTTGTATTGTTCGTCACTTGTCACTTGTTCGTCCACTGTCATGAAAATAATAGTAGAAAATATGTGTAGAAATTTGTCCTCAAATACGGGGAATGTGGTTTTATATAATTAATAGGTTATGATAAAGTGTCAAATAAGTACGTTATTAGAGGTACATATTATTGTGATGCCACATCAACGGCAAAAAATGGGAGAATCGATTTCATTTTTAGGGATAATTTTCCTCGATGATGTGTTCACTACGCACACTCATGTAGATTCATTACAATGAGAAAGAATCACTACCTACATGTAGATTTATCCATTTTTATTTTCAAAGATAGATTGAATGAATTCCTAGGATTTAGCATTAATTGTAAGATTTAAGGGAACCTATTTAAGTATACATTATACATATTAAATCGGTGGGTATGAAATACATTTGTTACTGTTGTTGTTGTAAGTTCCTAATTTGATACAAGTGAACTGACTGTAGATTTTTAGTAGGTAATAATAACGACGACGTATCCTTTCACAAAATATTTTTATGATCGTAAGCAATAACTCAGAGAAAACATGACGAACTCCCTGACGAATATCAGATTAAATAGGTATAGGTACATGTGGTCTCACGTCTGATATGTATATGAATAGAATAATCATTGCTGAACGCCATTGTTGGCGGAACGCCATTAGGCGTTTTTGGTAAAATTACTCCTAAGGACCATTAGATACTGAATAGGAATGAATTTCACCTTCATCCAAAATTGACGGCAACTCTTTTCTTCATTTGTAGGTGTTCTAGGCGATTTTTAATACCCATGCTTATTTATGCTTTTGATCATGAATAGGAATGGGATCGATTAGCATAAAAAAAGTTTACAAATATTTTTCTCCCATCCTGTACGTTGTTTTCCAATCTGTAAACTTTTATATTCATTTATTCCAAATCGATCGATGGTCTTCAAAGTTGCAGCACGGGATAAGGTATTCTCACTGATTCTATTTTTCCACCTTGTGTAAGTGTTTGAAAATTTTGAGTTTATTCACATTTGCATATTACACTGATTTTATTACCTTTCTTACTATTTCATGTATTTAGTATTTAAGATTGATACGTATCGTGCCAACTATTCTTAATGCGAGAAACCAATACTCAATCTTATTGCACTTATAATGTGGTTTACAACGTGTTGCAGAGTTATTTACAGAGACATTATATTATAACTAGGCTTAGGACTTTTCATAGCATATCGTGGTTCTAAAATCCTTGGAGCCGCTATGTGTAAAATTTTCGAAGTCGAAGTCAAAGTATATTGTAATATTAAATATAATGATTTATACCTACTGTCACATCGTTACTGAGTTAATTTTAATCGAACGTAATTAATTTTAATAATCGAACTTGATTTCATAAAAAGTGCATACGAAATTAGTTATATCAGAAACCATAAAAAAACTAGACAATTAGGTTCAAGACAAACTAGAAAAAGTCTTAGATCGGAAATAGCGAGGAAAATGGCGAAAGTATCATGTTGTTTTTCTCGAAAGTTTCGAATCTTTCGTATAAATTACATGTAACTTCCGAACAAAAAACAAAACTGACTTTTGTCGACTTACACGACTTAAGATACCCCCGGCTAAGATCGAATGACCGCAATAACTACTGAAATAGTAGTATTTTTTTGCTCACTGGCTGTATTATTCATGACACCATTTCACCCCGCCCCTCTCGCTAGTATGCAGCAACCGCTCTGCCGCATTAGTCGTGAGCTACGAACGTTTAAAAAAAGTGTTTTTTTTTTCGAGAATTTTTGAAGATTCCATCTTTAACAGGAAGCTATGCACCTTCTTCTCCTTACTTTAGAGTTGAAATGAGATACTAGTCCGAACATAAGCCAAGAAGGTTTTTCAATAGGGTGTCTTGGAAAAAAAATAGTGCAAGTTTGACTTTACGTTTACTCCTAAGCTATTCGGCTGAGTGGCATCAAGTAAATTTATATTGAAAGCTTGATTTTTTTTATCACGTACATCACACATCTGCAGGTAAAAGTTAGTGATAATAAATAACTAAATTTCGTATGCACTTTTTATGAAATCAAGTTCGATTATTAAAATTAATTACGTTCGATTTAAATTAACTCAGTAACGATGTGACAGTAGGTATAAATCATTATATTTTATATTACAATACACTTTGACTTTGACTTCGAAAACTTTACACATAGCGGCTCCAAGGATTTTAGAACCACGATATGCTATGAAAAGTCCTAAGCCTACGGCTGTCCCAGATCAAAGCCTAGTAAGTGTATTTAGCGAAATTTTACAGGAGAGGCAAATAAACATTTTGTTAAAAAAAAATAGTAGCAGAGACCTTTATCTCACAAGACTTTGTCTTATATAAAGAAGTATAACTTGCTTTATAAGACAAACTATTGAAACTTAATATATGTATCTTTTTAGAACTTTTATGTGCCTTACTAACAACTGATTACAAAAAAATAATAGAAATGTTATGTCAATTAGAAAACTGAAACCTAGCAAGTGGTACAAAAATGGTAATTTTTACTGCTTGTAAGCAGTAAACTCTTAAAATGTCAAGTATAAAATCAAGCTAATGCTTACTTTGAAATCTCTTTACTATCACTCCTGTTATGCTTTCAGCAAAATTACTGAGGCAGATCATACTGTTGATAAAAGCATAATCGGAGTAAGGGCAGTAAGTTACAAAGCTCTATCTAATATAAATATAACTATGAACGTACCTATTTGGCTTGGCACCGACTTCTAAGAAATCTGTAGGGTCATAATATTTTATTTCAATGAATAGGGTAAAATGTTTAAAGGTTTGGGTAGGAAATCCTAAGAAGTAGGAACTAAAATTATTTTTTACTTTTTAGATCAGGCGAATTTTTGAAGGCGGTTTAATTTTTATTTTAAAATATTTTATCATAGTTGTATTATTATTATTACCTACACTGTGTCTTACTGGTGAGGAACTTTTTTACGTTATTTATGAATTTTATAGTTTTACTTTCTTGCCTGAATGAAACAGGTCTTCATATGGAATCAGCGCGTAGGCAGCTTGAAACGAACCGTTCAACACCCTTCCTAACGAAAATAACCGAAAATAAAGTATTTAATTCTTCTATCGATTTGTATTGATGAATTAAACGCGTGTCCTTTGTTTACACCGCGCGTGTGCCATTGTGACTCGAACAGTTGACCCCACTCCAAGTTGTCGCCTTTATCTCAAGGGCGTAAGGTTCACAATGGTGTTCATTGTTGAGATGTGGGTCAGAGCACCATCTGCCGCCCCCGCACCTGGCAGCCTCCCCTCCCTGCCCGCTCCCCCGCAGGCCCCGGCTCCCGCACGACATGCAGATTTATGTTAGAACCGAATTGCCAAGTCGAAGAACTAAAGAAGCATGATGTGGCAAAAGCGTGGCCACTGACCATTTGCTTTCTAAGTGCTTATAATATGTTCGTGTTAATTGTAATGTAACAAGTGGGTATTTATTTCCTAATAAAATTTTACTTTATTACATACTTGACTAGGTGAGAACTTTCATTAACCAAACACTTATAAGGCATATAAGACGTGACCCATCTGAACTGTAATGTATAGACCCGATTAATTTATATTAATAAGTACTTCGTCTTTGAAACTAATCCATTACATGAAAACCTAGTGAAATAATTTTGATTACTATGTTTACTCGTACCAATAACTATTCTTAAGCTCTGACGACTGAAAAATTGCCATATGTCGAAAATTGTTCGGTGAAATTCATGATCACAGATCAAATACAATCAGACACATAGTGTACTCTTCGCTACTTAGCAACAATAACCAAAACTTATATAAAAGAATTTGTCACTTCCAGTGCACCTGTGTTGTGTACCTATGCTATCTGTCAGATGTCACACCGCGGGCGCACGACGGCTCTATCGCCGCGCACCCGCTGCGCCCGCGCATAATGCACAGATACTGATAAGGGGAGGCTGACACCACTCTGCAATTAGCACGGAGACATGTGTCTATGTATTTCTAGCGGTTGCTCAAGCTGTCACATCAAACTGTGAGTGGAATCGTTTATAGCTTAATTTGATCTTATCTAATAGGACGGATAACGGAAAAAGACATTAGTCTTTCCGCCAAATAATACCATTTCTATTTAAGAAATCGGGGTTCTACTTCAACAACAAGTAAAATAGATGATTAAAAAGTATGTATCTTGTTAATGAAAAGTTTGATTGACATGATCTGCAAGTAGGTCGTATATTTTTATAGATTGGTGAAAGAAGAGCGAAGTGTGGTAGGTATCTAAAAGTTACCTACATTATTTTATCTATGGCTTTATTTTTCCTTACTTTCTAGACAACTGTTATTAATTTATCACACCAACCAGATGTTACGTTACATTTAGCTAAATAAGGATGTGTAGTAATAAATAAGTCCCTCAGTTTTATAATTTGAATGATAACTAGTGAGTAGGTAGTTAGAATTGTTACGAAGTACATATATATTTTTACTAAGCGTATTCACAAAAATAATAATTAGCCACAGTTCAAATTCAAAATCAGTGCTTCTATAATATATTCGCGTGCTTCGTTTATTTTTTGCGTATATAGTTAGGTTATCCGAAATACGTTGTTAACAATGCGTATTGTGTTCCTTTGTCCGTCACGTACATTTATGCACGCCGAGTATTCATTCGTTCGAGGCAAGAAACTGGACAACGATTCCGGTGAAAGAGATTAAGTATTCATTAATTTGGTTGGGGAGTAAAAAGTGAGAGATGGAATGGTTCGGCTTCCTTACCGAGGCGAGGGTAACCGCTTCATATGCGAGTGTGGGAGCCGCGCGCGTCATCGCGCCGGCGAGAATGCACCTATCAAGTATGGGGCTTCGTGGGACTCCATAGTTGCCTTCAGCTGGTTTCCTCGTGGGAAAATTAAGGCAAATTATTTTTCTTGTCTTTGCACAAAACATGTTTAGCAAATGTTTAAACAGTCGGTAACAATAGTTATGGACTCCTTTTTTGCTATGAACTAAGTACCACATAAAGTGACTGGATGAAATGAAGTACAATACAATCAAGTTCTATGTTTAAAAAGAAATCCAATTAAAATAATATTACTCTAACTATATACTTTAATTAAATAGTAGTCGTTGTACTTAGTACCTAAACACTTTATTGCACAAATCATAAACATTACAAACAACACATACGAGTATACAGTTAAATTGTACAAAGGCGAATTTATCCCTTTAATAAATAAATAGTTTACAAGAATATGTATTCAAAGAAGTTCCTGAGATATTTTTATGACTTGACACTGATTTTTTCGCAGTTTTAACACTTACTAATACCATGAATAAATAGTTTGATGATGTTATTTATAAAACACAACACAATGCAGAAGTAAGCAACGTAAACGGTATGTATGTACTCCGCTAGTTGTCTGAACTCTTAATTGGATAATAGCGATTCGTTTGGATGCTGATGCCAGCCAATTTGAAGTCAATGGAATGAATTGAATGCGCCCATCTATTTCCATTTTAAACGGGATAAACGCTGCACATTTGTTCTTGCAGACGGGTTTGTTTTATGAAATAAATGTGCGTTCTCGTTAGTTCATCTAAGCATGACCTTTTGTCTTGCTTGTGTCGCATTAAACATACTCCGCACCTACAGATAGGGATGAGTTTTGTGAGAAACAGCCGCTACATTATTTATGAATAATTACTAGTACTATATACTTGAAGAAGATGACAATTAACATTAATTTTTATTACTAGTTTCATACGAATATTTGCAGTCTAGATTAATATGTATGTCGACCAACATGTAGGTATAACTACTATGGTGTGTAGCATTTTAGAGCATGGACATTTACGTTCCTTCTCATCTGTTCATTTTATTATTACAGCAGTTAATAATTTTCTGTTAGTAGTAAGTAGCATCATTGCGTGAACTATATATTCACTGCTTTATAAAATGTTATCTCGTGTATTTTCCTATATTGCTGGAGAGTAACAATTAAATCCTGTCTGAAGATTAAGTGTATAGGTAAAAGGCTTCAATTGTATGTACCTTGTGTACGTACCTAAATTTAATGAATTATATTTTGGTAACAGAAGGCCTAACGTGCCTGTTTTTGTGGCCAGTCGCTCGCTCATCATTATTAATATAAAGAACGTAAAATAAATATGTACAATTATGTAGATAACAATAACTTTTTAGTAATTCTTTCAGTCTAAACCGTGTATCAAAGTTAACTAAATATCTAAATTCAAATTTCTAATGACAATTTATATTGAGGCACCAAAAATGGTAGAAAAAATATTGATTTATGACTTGCGTAACCTTCAGTTACGCCGCTAATACGATGTTACATGAATAGTTCTATCAATCAAATGCATCAATAGACTTAACAGGGTAACCCCGTGTTAGTTGTGTAACCCGATTGTCTAGTGACGTGAGGCTTTTAAGCGTTTATTTACCATTTAGTATCGTGTCCCTTATTTAGGTAGATATATAGGTATATACAGGGTGGTCCAAACCTTGACGTCAAAAAATTTTTTTTAGGTTCCCTATGTCATGGGCTATCAGAATATACCCCATGTATGTTAGCCGATTTTTTGTATTTTTCGAGTTATTAATTTTTGAAAAAAAAATTTTTGAGAAATTCTGGAGGTAAGAAATTTATTGATAAAAAAAAACTATTGGGTCTTTTTAATATTTTCTTTTTGTGAAAGTAATACTACAAATACAGCATTTACTGACAAAAAAATTAGCGTCCTCACTTTGATACAAGTAGAATAAAAAATACCAAATTCAAAATTTAGCGTTAAAAACGCATCAAAATAGCATTAATGTACGTAAATAAAAAAAATAAAACATATCCCAAGGATTTTTGGTAATCCAAAGACTGCCCTAGACCTTAAACCTTCATAAAAGCAAAAAAAAGTGATACTTAATGATGAGGATTTTTCGGAGTAGTCGGTCAAATAAATTAAAAAAAAACTTCTAAATTTTTTATTTAAAAATAAACTAAAATTTCGTCTGTTCTGTTGTTCTTATCAATAAACAAAGACAGAAAATACCACGAAAACTCAATTTGTGTAGTTATTCAAGTCATTTTTTACTACTTTAAAATTTTAAGCTTTTTTAAGTTTATTTGATCGACTACTCCGAAAAATCCTCATCATTAAGTATCACTTTTTTTTTCTTTTACGAAGGCTCAAGGTTTAGGGCGGTCTTTAGAATACGAAAATTCCTTGGGATATGTTTTATTTTTTTATTTACGTACATTAATGCTATTTTGATGCGTTTTTAGCGTAAAATTTTGAATTTAGTATTTTTTTATCCTACTTGTATCAAAGTGAGGACGCTAATTTTTTTGTCAGTAAATGCTTTATTTGTAGTAATACTTTTACAAAAAGAAACTAGTTAAAAAACCCAATAGTTTTTTTTTATTAATAAATTTCTTCATTCCGGAATTTCTCAAAAAAAAATTTTCAAAAATTCATAACTCGAAAACTACAAAAAATCGGCTAACATACATGGGGTATATTCTGATAGCTCATGACGTGAGGAATCTAAAAAAAATTTTTTGACGTCAAGGTTTGGACCACCCTGTATATCATAGGATGGTGCGACATAATTTGATTGATTAGATGATTGGACAACATTATTCAAAAATGCATAGTACATGAAACGGCAACCAAATTTCAGGCATCTACTCATACTCCTGCGGCAAAGACACGCAGCATGTGCTGAATATTTTGATGAGTACCAGCTTCCCAGGACGGACCGTTCTCACGCAAATCACGACATGGCAAGATCTAGTTTTTGCAGCAGCGGGTCGCGGGTCCCACGCGAGTCAAACTCGTTCGCCCCGGACTGTTCCGGGCGCTTTTTGCCAACGACGATTATCGCGTACGCAGCCAGTACCATCGAGCTCGGCGCTGAGATTGCTTCTCAGAACACGGAGGTGTTTGATCACCGTGATTAAGATATTGTGCCTGCATCTAGTTATGGAAATCCTGAAGTTCCCATGACTGACTAAACATATAGGTATATGTATTAGGGGGAGTAAGGGGAGAACGGAGCATAACATCTATCCGGCCCTAAAGTCAACCTCACCTGCACGCGCCGGATGGCGGCGGCGCGGCGTATACCGTGCCGCGGTGCTCCCTGCTGGACAACGGACGAGGCTCTGGCGACCGAGTCAATGGCGGGATAACCATTCCCCCATGCTGGTCAACTGGCTGGGAGAGGCTATAGCGACCTTGGGGAGTAAATAACCCCTAAAATGTCTAATGCAGAAGGCAAGGGGAAACCACTGCATTTATTTTCCCAAGATAGTCATCATGAAAGTACAATCAACATCAATGAAGTGGCCATGCGATCCGTCTAGCAATCGGCGCCGTACTGCGTCCGGGGCAGACGGTGTGAAATGTGTTACCGGCCATGTGGATGTGGATGACCAGGCAACCCATGGAAACCGGGCTACTGGATCCTCTATTAAAGTGCGGCACATTCAGAAGATAGGCACATGGAATGTACGCGGTCTCCTCCAACCAGGAAAACTAAAAATATTGGAGAAGGAGTTAACCAGATGCGGAATTAATATCTGCGGTCTTAGTGAGACACATTGGAAAGGCAATGGTCACTTCCTAACCGACACACATGCCATATACTTCTCTGGAAACGAGACTAACAGCAGGAATGGTGTGGCATTTGTCATACCGAAACAGCAAAAGAACTGCGTGGTGGGATATGAACCGGTTAGCGATAGAATGCTGAGCATTAAACTCAAGGCTAAACCTGTGAACTTGAACATCATACAAGTATATGCTCCCACTAGCACTGCGAGTGAGGTGGATCTTGAAACCTTTTACTCAGAACTCGACACTGCCATCTCAAAGATCCCCAATAGAGAACTGCTTATGATCCTGGGCGACTTTAATGCTAAAATAGGAAAAGATTGCGGGCAGCTCAGTCCCAATGTTGGTAGCTTTGGACTCGGTCAGCGAAATGAGCGTGGAGAACGCCTGATACAATTTGCATGTGACAATAACTTTATTATATCGAACAGCATGTTCCAAAATCATCCTAGGAGACTTTATACCTGGACGTCTCCTGACGGCAACTATCGCAACCAGATCGATTATATCATGGTAAGGTCACGTTGGAGATCCTCTATCAAAAACTGTCACACATTACCTGGGGCTGACTGTGGATCCGACCACCAACTGCTTATCGCCAAGTTACAGTTGAAGTTGAGAGCTGCTAGAAAACCTGAAAAACAAAAAAGACTCGAAGTGAAGGACAACTCTAGGTTTCTATCTGCACTTGAAAAAAACTGGACTGAGTGGACTGCTGTAGACACCAGCACCGAGACTTCTGATCAGTTGTGGGATCGATCGAGAGCTCTTCTGGAGAATGCTGCTAAAGATACTGAGCCAATGATGCACATGTACAAGCGGCAAAGCTGGATGACCAACAGCACTCTTCAACTTGTTGAGCAAAGGCGGGAGATGAAAGCTCTCGGAGCGGATGTGAAGATTTTGAATGAACTGACCGCCAGAATTCAAAAGGAATGTAGGCGGGACAAAGCGGCCCAACTTAATAATATCTGTGCAGAAGTTGAAGCTCATGCTGATAAGTATGAAACCAAAGACCTCTACAAAAAGATCCGCACTTTGACCAAGAATCTCAACTCTAAGTCGTGGGCCATTGAGAACACTTGCGGAGGATTGGTGACAGAAATAGACGCAATAGCAGAGACTTGGAAAGATTACTGTCACTCGTTGTTTCAGGACTCACAATCTGAAAACTTCCCGCACATAGAACCATCGGATGAGGATATGGAGCCCAATATTTTAAGCGATGAGATCAGAGCTGCCATCAAACATCTTAAAAACGGCAAGGCCGTGGGTAGGGATGCGATTCCAATTGAGACGATTAAGGCGTCAGGAGAGCATGGAGTCCACATATTCCGAACCTTATGCAATAAGATATGGCAAACTGGTATCTGGCCCAAGCAATGGGCTCATACAGTGTTTGTTCCCCTTCACAAAAAGGGTTCTACAAAGGCGTGCAGTAACTACCGCCTTATTGCGCTTATATCTCACGCCAGCAAAATCTTGCTGCACATCCTTAACGAGCGTTTGAAGACATTTCTGTCCAAAGAAATTGCTCCTGAACAAGCCGGCTTTGTTAAGGGGAAGGGTACCCGGGAGCAGATCCTTACAGTACGCCAGATAATTGAGAAAGCTCGGGAGTTTAACAAGCCTACCTATATTTGCTTTGTGGATTTCTCGAAGGCGTTTGACTCCGTTAAATGGCCTAAACTCTGGAAGACGTTGCTAGAAATGGGTACCCCGAAACATCTTGTACACCTTCTCAGGAGACTCTATGAAGATGGAACAGCCTCGGTCAGAGCAGACGACGTGCTCTCAAGCAACTTCCATCCAAGTGCAGGAGTTCGTCAGGGCTGTATAGTTTCCCCGCTGTTGTTTAACGTATACACAGAGCTCATAATGAGAATTGTACTTGAAGACTGGACGGATGGAGTTGCAGTCGGTGGCTTGAAGATCTCGAATTTGCGGTATGCGGATGATACCACGTTGTTTGCGACTAGTATTGGCCACATGGAAGACCTACTGCGCAAAATGGAAGACGTTAGCCTCGAATTTGGACTCAAGATCAATAGGAGCAAGACAAAGATGATGATTGTTGATCGTGTCAACAACAACTCGCCTGAAGTCTCAAAGATAGCGAACTGCGATGTTGTACAATCATACATCTATCTGGGTGCATTGTTCTCCAACAATGGCGGGTGCGTGGAGGAAATAAAGAGGCGCATGGCGATCACCCGATCTTCTATGGACAAACTTAAAAGAATATGGAAGAATCGCCACATAACTAAAGCCACAAAAGTTAGACTTGTCAGAGCATTGGTATTCCCGATATTTCTTTACGCCGCAGAGACGTGGACTCTACGAGATAGCGAAAAAAAGAGGATAGACGCTCTTGAGATGTGGTGCTGGAGGCGAATGCTGGGCATATCGTGGACTGAGTTTCGCACAAACGATTCCGTATTGCAAGAACTCGGCATCAAACAGCGCCTATCCTCAATAGTCCAAGCTCGAATCCTCACCTTTTTCGGGCATGTATCTCGACGAGGAGACCTCTCCATTGAGCGACTTGTAGTTCAGGGCAAAGTTGCAGGGACTCGTGCTCGTGGTAGATCCCCTATGAGATGGACAGACCAGGTGAAGGCAGCGATAGATGGCCCATTACATGTGAGCACTCGCAGAGCCGCCGTCAGAGAGGAATGGCGAAAAATTGTAAAACGTGTCACTCAGGACACATCATGATGACCACGACCACTCTGTCAAGAGTGATACGCAGAAGAAGAAGATATGTATTAGCGAGTTAGGTATGTGGATTATAAAAGTGGTGTGCTGTTTGATACCAGCGCTGTTCATCTAACAGCTGACGTGATGGAATTATCAACAAATGTGTTCACAACCGAAGTTAAAGTGAAACTCAGCGTCCGGTATTTGTTTTACCAGATAAACCACTCCGCATTAAAATGCCAGTCTGCAGTTTTGCAACATTGAGTTTTATGTCTTTTATTACTTACGCATGTAACATAATAATCGGTAGATTTATTTAGTATTCGTGCCAACGATGGAACAAGTTTTTTTGCGTGAAACAATCAAATTAACTGGTTTCCTTAGTAATAATAATTACCAAATTTAAGTTTTGTTCAACCGTTATTACTTATACTGATTATCAATACAATGTTGTCACGATACCATGGAAGAAACATCAGACAGTTTAAAATATTTGGTGTATTAAAACTTCGTCCTGTAAGATACTGTATTTCATCCTTGTGATATAAAGAACTAAAATAAATCTTCGTAGTGGGTAGTATTAGATATGTTTATTGTAGCAAATGTAGAGCAAATAAATAAATAATAAAGTCAGGCTATTAGCTTCGCCGGTACTCTACTGTTTCCTCTGCAACGACACAATAGTGTTATCCTGACAGCAAGCAAGCGGCTGGGTTCTCCAGCCATTCAAAATATTCAAAATTATTTATTACATAAACAATACATGGCTATGATGTAGAGGATGGAGCCATGGCCGAGTATCCTCGCGTCTCGACAACGACACAATAGTGTTATGCTGGCAGAGCATTAGCCTCACCAGTGAATAGAGCATGGTGCCGTGGCGGCCGCTGGTGGCGCGGCGGGCGGGCGCAGGCGGCCGTCAGCAGCCTCCGCAGTCGAGCGGCCGGGTACTCCAGCCATGGCCGAGCGCCCTCGCGTCACGACAACGACACAATAGTGTTATGCTGTCAGGCTATTACCCTCACCTGTGAATAGAGCATGGTGCCGCGGCGGCTGCTGGTGGCGCGGCGGGCGGGCGCAGGCGGCCGTCAGCAGCCTCCGCAGTCGAGCGGCCGGGTACTCCAGCCATGGCCGAGCGCCCTCGCGTCACGACAACGACACAATAGTGTTATGCTGTCAGGCTATTGCCCTCACCTGTGAATAGAGCATGGTGCCGCGGCGGCCGCTGGTGGCGCGGCGGGCGGGCGCAGGCGGCCGTCAGCAGCCTCCGCAGTCGAGCGGCCGGGTACTCCAGCCATGGCCGAGCGTCCTCGCGTCACGACAACGACACAATAGTGTTATGCTGTCAGGCTATTACCCTCACCTGTGAATAGAGCATGGTGCCGCGGCGGCCGCTGGTGGCGCGGCGGGCGGGCGCAGGCGGCCGTCAGCAGCCTCCGCAGTCGAGCGGCCGGGTACTCCAGCCATGGCCAAGTGCCGTCGCGTCTCCTCTGCAACAATACAATACTGCTACAGCAGTCATATCCTGACGTCATAGGTACTCAATGCTCAATCTTTACTGCACTTATGTAGTTTAGAAGGTGTTACCTACAGAGTAAGTTACAGAGACATTACCATATTGAGTACAGCATTTTTTTGTTGAGAGAGGGAAACTTATAATTAAACTAAATAGTATACTTACCTAATATTTCTATGGGACGACAACATAAGTAATTACTTAAATATTTAAATCATTTTACTATATTGAATAGGTACTTTACTTTTGTTTTCTATTTATATATATAGATATTTTTATTAGATTACACATATTTAATGCTATGAAACAGAATCACAAGAACTTGATCCAAATTGATGTGTATATGATTGAATTGATTGTAAGCGATTAAACTTACCTTACTTGTATAAGTCACATTTCGTCCTCTACATAGAGTAATAATATATACCTACAGTCCTACATATAAAAAAAACCCGCCACGTTGGGCCAAATTATTTTCTATATTTAATTCTACTACTTTTTCGGGATAATTAATATGAATCCGAAACACATACCTATACGAAATTGCAAATTAATGATCACACAGCAATGCTGCGGACAGACACACATAGTGAAACTACAAGAGTTTTAACTAGTTTTATAGTTTCTTCTACGAATAAAAAAGATCCAACTCACAAAATCTGATTAAATGTCAAAAGGTATTCGCCTAGCAAAATTCACTTTCTACCCTTTACCAGTAGGGCTTACCAAGGTATGCCCTTGAAACCACAAAAAAACGTCTAACACCAGAGATACCCACCTGACAAGCCACGTGGCCATTCAAGGTCCCTATACAAACCGAGACAAGTTTTTGTGACCCCAAGACGCGTTAGGGTTACGCTATTGTGAACCCTTTATGGCACCTGCGCTCGCGCCGCGCACACGACAACTATCGCTGTAACAATTTTGATTGATTTTGTTTGAAGTTATGTCATATATCATTTATCGCCAGTTAGCAAAAGGATAGACCAACATTTTATGAGTCACGAGTTTTTTTTTGTAATAAAGAATACTGTTGTTTCTGCATGGACGACCGTACTAAGACCTGCTCAGGAGAAAAACATATGTTAGTAATTTGAGGATATTTCTAGGCCACTGCTTGCAGCCAAGTTACCTACTTTAGGTCTCGAAGAAAAAACAAGCTAAAGTATGTTTACAAGAGCCTTTGAAAGGTAATACCAGTATTAAGTACTTGTTAGTGATATTATCACACCTTATCACTGATATTGATTTAATTATGTAGGTACTTACACTACTTACACTTCTTCTCATTGCATTGTTTGATTTGTAAGCGAAGTGTTCTATTAAAAAATCGTAAAAAATGGATACAATAAAAATTTATGGTACATATCTATTCCGAGAGTCGGTATCTCTAAACGAATTTACACCTGTCAACCAATGACTGCTACTGATTCATAACATGAATAGTATATGAGGTGTTAGTGAATTAAGTAGGGTTCATAACTTCATATGATTAAGCGCGTGGATGGAGTTAGTTCCGCGTGCTAATAGAGTTATTAGCGGGGCCACCCCTGCGCGGGCGCGAGTTAGAACACAGGTGTTAGATCCTTGGAGTGGTGATGTGGCGTATGTTCTTCGGGTTCCGTAGTCATAAAATGCGGCACTTCATTCAAATTTTATGCAATTGTAACTCAGCAGCAGGTTATTTTATATTTCAATTAATTTTCCATAGTATTGCTAGTATATTTCTTATAAATACGAGTAAGTTTACTGTCTGTTTGTGTAGTGTGTCATGAAGTACACAAATACTTATAGCTATATGAAAGTGCCCCTATATATAGTGAATGTACGAATCCGTATATTTCGAAACCCTGTCCAAATGTATACCTATACCTACCTCAATGTTTCGATGAAATGGCAACATAACGAAGTGATTTTTAAGTTTTGTTTATTCGTTGAGAGAATTGTTGTCTTTACTAAAGTTCAGTTTAATAAAAAAGTTAAGAGAGTTTGTAAGAATAACGAGAAAGATTATACGGCTTGAGGAACTCCGAATATAAGTAAGCGTTAGAAAAACCGTCCCCTGTCGGTTTTTTCTTGCGCAATTAGCGCCTAACGCCGTCGCTCGTGCCAGGCTCATTATCTAACGCCACCCTGCGAGCCTTCAGCTACATAGCACCCTTCAGATCGGATCAAAATATAAAGTAGTGTAAAATACATAAGCTTGGGGCGGAGCGGCGGGGCCGGGGCGGGGCGCCGCCGTCTCTCTCGGTAATGTATTCACGTTTCCCGAGCTACTCATTTTTTATCGCAGTCGCGCGGCGCATTAGAATTTCCAGGCGAGAAAATCTCACGCACACAGCTATAAAAGAAAACGCTACAGCAAAGTGTACCTTTCCCTTTCCCAGAGTGAGTCTCAATTTGAGCGTTGTTGGGAGATTGAAGTGAACGGGCTGGGCGGCGGTGTGGTGTGAGGCTGGGTTTGCGTACATTGTAAATTCGCGCGAGGGGGGCCGAAGTGCGGGCGGCGAGGCCAGCTCGATAAGGCCTCCACTTCCGCGCTGCACCCTCCCGCTCCTCGCGGCCTCCATCTCCACAATAACACACATATTTGCTGTCCTGACATTTGTTTAAAATTGTCGTTATGTTACGAGCATTGCGATGCTGCAGTTGGGTCCGTCGTAAAAGTTCCGGTATTTATCTATCTAGAGAAGGTACCCTAATATATGTAAATCGTACTAAATTCCTCAGAATATGCCCGTAAAGTACGGCAATAATATATTACTTATGCTTATCAGATATGTACCAATGGCACCAGAGAGGTTTTTCGATTCACTAATTTTGTCACCAAATTATCACAATCGAGATTTCACTTATTCTCTAATCTATCTACTCAAAGGTTACGTGGAAGAATTTATTACAACGATAAGTTGTTCTTTGCACTTTGCTCGTCTTAATATGGTACTTACGCCTACTAACCAGTGCTATAACGTAGAATATTTACTTAATTAGGAACCGATATACGGATGAACCGTTCACACGTAAACTAATCGTTAGGTACATAATCAATTTTAAATTGAACGACATGTTGTCGAAGTCAAATAGGCAAGAAATTGTATCAAAGCGTTAGCTACGCAGGCTTTACAAACTGCCCCCACTTGACTTTGATGATTCACTTGTACGGACACAACTTATACATGACAGTAGATAAACTTGAAAAATAGTTGCTTCACTACACCAAGCTTACATTTCCTGATTACTGGATTCCACACACAGGATTTCGTATCACTGGCCTCACATTCTGGTTGAAATCCCGATGCTTGAGTAACTTAAAATTTTCATGTATTTAGACTTCGCTTGAACTAGTAATCTCATCGTAACTGAAAGTTTGAAGGACTGCTATAATGTAAGGAATGAAGGACTGATGATGACCACTACTGCGTAAAAACAAACGCATAATTGTGAGCTTGTCACACCCCTGTGATCAGTTTGTACGCACTTAGCAGTTAAGCCCTTGTGTTAGTAAAGAGTAGAAGTACTAAACAAAATCACTTCTTCACCGACTGCCCGCCGAAACCAAGTGTTTCGTGTAGACATTGGCGAGCCAAAGTTCGACAATCTAGACGAAGAATACCACGAGTACTATGCTTTTGTAGTCGTTTGTGATGGAGGAAGGATATTGTATGTATGTATGTAAATTCTTTAGTGTACACAAATAAAACAGGTAAAAAAATACACAACAATTCAAAAAGGTACAAAGGCGAACTTATCCCTGTAAGGGATCTCTTCCAGTTAAACTTTGAGCAATAAAGAGTGAACTGCATGAAACAAGAGATAGACAAACAAACGTGTACAGTGCATGATTTGAATGACTAATGTAATTACAGTATATTACCTATTGTGCTTAATTCGTACATATACTACAACTATAGTTACAATGTAAAATACATATTTTTTATTGTTGAAGGATATCATGTTCAATGAACTTTTAGCTCTTAGTACCTACCGACTTCATTTTAACTTGATACATTACGAGAAGTAATACAACGCAGGTAATTTTCTTAGATATGTATAATGTGGAAAGTACTCGATGTTAACTATTTTTTATATAAGAAACTTATTAATTATACAGTGTGTTACCATGACCCGGGCGTTTAAGAAGAAAACGGACAATAATATACATTACTAGCACTCGTTTTCAACTATTAACAGTTGACAGATATTTAAATAAACTGTACAATTAATTTCCTTCATTAAAGCTCCTTCGACCGATCAATGTAACGCGTGTCCGGCTTATAGTTGTCAGACGCTGCAAGTGGCTGCGGACTGTCATTGTCAAGTGTTAATGAGGGTTTTCTCGAAAACGTATGCCACTAGTTGGCGCCACTTAGTCGTAAGGTCCCGCTAAGAAACACAATTATCTAGCCCCAAAGAAAAACTAACTAGAAGGTATTTTTATTTTCTTATATTATAATTTTATTAACTCGTACAAAACATTTAAACACGAAACTATAGGCTCTGAGAATTTAGACAAGTTTCTGGACCTGACGCCTCAGTGCTGCCGCCCTGGTGAACGTTATTTCAGAAAACCTCATTAACTATTCATTTTGAAGTACACTTCTCACTGAACTTTTTTCACTGAAAATGAATTAAGTTTAAAATTAGACATTTTAATCTATTAATGCTCACGGTTTAGCTAAATATCTGCATCTCCATCCTCGGTTTCAATAAAAGCCTGCATGATTAACACACTGTACAGCGTACATGTATATTGGTCAATAGTAGTGATGTCTGTATACGTGTGTAGAAATCATAAACCAAATGTTTGTGTAAAACTAGACGAAAACAATGCACCGGGGCTATATGATTTCTTATAGAAATTATGTGGCTAAGTAAATTGTGAACCTACATAAATTCATATCTTCATGCATATCATAAATATAGGTAACCATACAAAAGCTATTTAATCTCGAATATACCTACGTAATATTAGTACAGATTCTTACTAGGGGCTTACTTCATGTGTGATAATTTTCACCCCCCTGCCAATAGTGCAAGAGTTATGCTCTACGCGATTGCCTCGCTCGATTTAGTTTCAGTTACCCTGTAGGTACCACCTACCTATGTGTATTATCGAAAATTGCACCCTCTTCAGTTGAGCAAATAAGCGAACCGGAGTATTTGCACTGCACTGAGATGTTGCACTGCGTGTTTTAAAATTTAGTCGTCTTCCGCAATTGGGTCGACAATGTGTTTGAAGAACCTACACTATAGGTTAATATTATTTAGAATAAGTATAAGTACAAAATAATCGTTTATTAAGTACCTAACTTTTTGCGGAGTCAAATATCATTGGTATTGCAAAGGCGCAGCGACTTCAGTGGCTCGGCCACATAGAGCGTATGGCAAGCGATCGAGCAGTGAAAAGAGCATTCGAGGGAAAACCGACGCCGCGCCGACCGGTCGGGCGGTCGAGATACCGATGGGCGGATGTCGTGGATGCTCCAGGTCGAAGACTGGCGAGATATTGAGAACCGGAGTCAGTGGCGAACAATCTTGTTGGAGGCCAAGACTCACTTTGGGTCGTTGCGTTGCGCCAGAGGAGTAAATAAGTAATAAGTAAGTAAGTATCTGAAAGTAAGTGATTACAACGGTATGACGGCAGATAAAAGACGCATTTAATGCCAAGGGACATTCTTTACAAGTATATACGTATATCTTAAGGCAAAGCAGGGAAGAAGTAGGTCAAAACTATAGGACATTAAGGGAAAGCAGCTTAAATATACATAGTAGACAGCATATGTATTTTGCTAAAATGAGACTTAATGTTATTTTTAAAAGTTAATCATTCTTCAGTCACAGATTTTCTCAAAAATACTTGCATCGTCTGGGAATCGAACCGATTCATATGTGAAAAAATAAAGATGCCAATTGAGAACATAATAATCCTTGTTAAAGAAACATTTAATGTAGTATCTTAAAAGAAAGGAATAGGGTATAATTACTAGATTTAATGATTCAAATTGAAAGAAAATTATTTATTACTGTTATATCACCCACCTCTAAAAATAGCTACCTTTTTGTCATACAAAATCTATGAATGTAGTAGTATTCATTACTCGCTATTAAAAATAAGATGAAGTATCTTTGCTCCAAAACAGTCTAGTTATATTTGCATAGAAAATAAAATAGTTATTTATTATACAAGGGGGCAAAGTTGTTGTTTAACTGTCGTGCCAATATTGAGACCTGAGCTAGCGAAAGATTCCAAAATTGAGCCACGAGCGTAGCGAGTGGTTCAAAAACTAGAATCTTGAGCATTGCGAAGGTCTCAAGGCACGAGAGTTGAACAAACTTTGCCGCCAAGTGTAATACAACTTTTTTCCCCTCACTATCGCAAGGAAATATGATTACAAATCTCATCCAAATGTAAATTAACTTAAAGAAACCATTTAAAACTCAATGTCGAAACGTATCGTAGAATAGAGTTACTTCTGGAATTTAAATATAGCCAATGGCTTACAAAGTCACCCATGAGAACGACCAATTTAACATGTGAGCTCCGATTGCGCATGTTTACTACGGTCATACAGATCCACTTATACTAGGCAGTAGGGGGCTATAGGAATTAGAGCAATGTCAAATTACTTTATTCACAAGAGTATAAAAAGCGTTTTTACCCGCTCGTATTAAACGATAAACGAGCGCTTTACGAGCTAGTGAGGGGAAAAATATATTCTAGTATCAACACTGTATCAACATTTCAGTGGTCATCGTATTCTATCCAAATACACTCTAGGTCAAATAATATAGGTCGGGGTTATGTAATTTGTCATAGAAAATACTGTAAACACACTGATTTCAAATAGATTTTTAAAATGTTTAAAGAATAAATAGAATCCAATTTAATATCAAAATGTACAGGAATTTCCTTGTTTTATTTACATCAAATCCAAAAAACATGTAACTTTATCGACAGATAACTCCGTGGGTATAAAAATATCAAATCATGATTCAAAAGTTCCTTTATCCCTACATTTTGGCAGTTATTAAACACAAAAATTAATTTTAATTAAGATATTTTGTAGTCGATTTTTTAACCCATTTTAGAGTACTTATTGAATAAATGATTACTTTGAATACCTATAGTAGTTACCTAGCAAGTATACTGTTGATAGTTATTGTTACTAGGAATCATCTAGGGCCAGGTATGTATTTAGGTACAATAATGTATGTACGTACCTACAGTAGAAAAATCTGACTGACCCTTCATGTATGAAATTGGATTGCCGTTTATACCAATTACTCGTAAATGTCTAAGTACCCTTATGGCAAGCGACAAAGTGAGACGTTTTTACTAAGCCACTCACATTTAAATAAATATTATAATTCATATCTTAGAACAAAAATAACAATCAAATAAGTGGATTATGCATCTTTATTTGAGGGCACTTGCACAATCTAGGTTTAGGCTTCTAACCAGAAAGTAAACGGTTAGAAGTGTCAAAAATGTATGGATTTGACCAGGCAACGCGCATGTGACACCCCTGGGGTTGCAAGCGCCCATAGGCTACGGTGACTGCTTTCCATCAGGCGGGCCGTATGCTTGTTTGCCACCGACGTGGTATAAAAAAAAAAAAAAAGGTATGCCCATGTTGCTGGAATAACCCAATGTTAAAGTGAGCGTAACTTAATACAATCAGCTAAAAAGTGGTCTTACGCTATTATATTATGTTAACGTTAAGGTTCAAAAGAAGTATAATGTAAAATAGTAAGTATATCGAAAGGCTAAAATAAAATGACATTTTATTTTATTTTACTTTTGCCTATCGATAAAGGGTTACCTAAACCAGTCAACCCACTCGGGACACCTGTAGGGTGCAGAGCATTCGTAACTTCGCCGACTCTACCCGCGATCAATGGACTGCCGCGACCGACCTGACATTTAGCTCATTCATGACGCTGCACCTTGCAGTTCATTCATTACGCGTTGCATACGATTAGGAGCACCTGTCGAGGTCAAGGCCGGGCCGAACGATTACCCGCACGAAAAGGTCGAACCCCCGTCCCCGCTCCCCTCCCGGTCCGCGAATAACGGGACTGGCAGGACACTTTCGTTTTAATTCAGTGGTAACTTTTTTTATAGACCTTTATTAAATATTACTGCCATATAATTGCGTGCCCAATTCATGAATGAAGTCATTCATAAAGTGGGAACACATTTAAGCAGCTAATACATGGAAATAAAACAGTCGCAGACATACAAGATTTCTATCAACATAGTTTTACAACATCCGTTGTAATTATATATATTGAGTAATCGTCATCATCATCAGCCTCTATTGGGGGCTTACCGATGTGTATGAATGAACGCATTAGGTCGTAATTCTCATAATCGCCATACTGAGCACGTGGATTGTCGGTTGCAGTAGAGGTACTGTAGTGAGTCCAGTATCCACTATGATGATGCTGCTGCTTCAATAATGGAATGGTCAGTGACACTTCAATCCCTTAGTCGGCTCTCAAGAAACCCACGGGAGGTATTAGGGTGGTGATAAATGTATGTTTACTGCCGTCACTACACGTTCACTCGCAAATCACGCAAGCCTACATTAGTTTACATTACGATGTATATTACTTCAACACCCCTCGTAAGGTGCAACTATGCTTAGCACATGATTGGCGCGACAGTATCTCGCCGCGAGATAGTCTATCCGTCCCTCTTTTGTTAATATAGCTAGTGAAGGACGGGACATCTATCTCGCGGCGACATACTGTCGCACCAATCATGTGCTAAGCCTGCAGACTGCCTAAATTCGTCGCTAGTATAGGTGAAAAACTTAAGAAAGTCACCTGTTGTATGTGTGAGTAATGTGTTCGAATAGGCGTTTGTTTTGTTTGTGTACTAATTTTAAACATGTGTTCTCTATTCGAATACGTGACTCACACATACAGCAGGTGACTTTCTTAAGTTTTTCACCTATAGGCATATACGAGTACCTACACACTTAAATCACCAATAGATTGCGCTGTGTGTGAGTTGCACCAACATGTGTTCCCAATTTAAAGCAACTTTGCCTGCTATTACAAGTCGCACAGTCAGGAGGCCTGAATTAATTTTTTTTTTTTTTTTATACCACGTCGGTGGCAAACAAGCATACGGCCCGCCTGATGGAAAGCAGTCACCGTAACCTATGGGCGCTTGCAACCCCAGGGGTGTCACATGCGCGTTGCCGACCCAATAAGAACTTGTACACTCCTCTTTTGAAGAACCCCATACTGTAGTCCAACGGGAAAACCTCGGCAGGGAGCTCATTCCACAGACGGACCGTCCGCGGGAGGAAGTTCCTCTGAAACCGCACGGTGCGCGACCATTTAGGTTGCAAGGTGTGAGGATGAGCGCCCAGTCGGTGCCGAGCGGTGCGATGATGAAAAGTGGACGTTGGCATCATGTCGAATTTTAATTTAATTTAATCCCAAAAGTATCATATATTATTAGTTTAACGGCAGTTACGTCTGCTTTTTAACCAAAAACGTATAGATAGGCTCGGCACTGTGGCGCTTTACTGCCGTGAAATCACACTTCAAGGCTTAACGTTAATTTGCCTGTGCTTTTGATAGCGTTGCAGTTATTAACCGGAGGTTAATTACCCCTCACTGCAGGCGGGGGTCTGATCAATCGCACTACGCACATGTGACGTAACTACTTTTCAATACACATTCAATCGTATACCTTATTTTTGAAAGGCAAAGTCAATAATTGAATGAGTATTATAATGCTGTTATTATATCTATACTAAGGGAGGTAGTGATGCGCCGGCGCGCTTTATGAGTGCGCGAAATATTTGAATTTTATTGTCTTTTTCGTCATTAACTACGCTCGTTAACGCACGCCCGTGGGAGATCATACTCGCAATATTTAAAAGTAATTAAATGAACTCTTTAATCAAAAGAAACGTGTCATTCATTTCGTAAAATAAAACTCTTTATGCCTTCCACGAAGCTCTGTCTAGGACACGGTTCATCAGTTTTTAATTATAAATTATCTGATCGCCATTTCTGTACCTATAGTTGAGACAAAGATCCTATTTAGGAAATTATATGAATCCTGACAAGCCTTTTTTCAGGTACCTGTTTAGGTAGCGTAGCCTCGGGTTAGGGGGTAACCTTGCCTATCCAATAACATCCATATTGGCAAATTTATACAATATTAGGTACTTGGTTTGTATTTTGTATCGTTTGGTAAAATCGTTCAATATCTTTTTGATGGTTTTAAATAATTTGAAACAGTTTTTTCAAGTGGGTACCGCGGTTACGGCACCTACTCAATAATAAGTTCAGAAACCGAAAGCGAATTAATATTTACATAATACGAATAATGTCACAGTAATGGCAAGACAAATTTTTAATAATATCTCGCGTTCAGAACTGTTTCAATCAATCACTTGTCGATATTTAAAACCTCAAGCCCTTGATCAAGTATGAGGTGAGCGTGCGTTTGTCATAGCTTAAGCACCACTCAACGTAAAAGGCACATGACTCTACGACATTCGTTCGAACATGTGACATTTTGGATACTTGTCAGTGGAGTAGGTACCTTAACACTTCGAAGAAGGAAGCACCTGCGTATGACGCATGCTTTGTATGGAGATCAGCCCTCATTAATAGTAATGTGGCTAATCTGCTTGTCCATCGATTCTTTGTATCTGTTTGTTAGCTTTCGATGACATGCCGTATTGATTGTCAATGATCCGTTGTGCTCATTTCACGACTGACTTTGCCATAGAGGATTTTTGTGCGGAGTTATGTATTTAAGGCCTAAGTTTGGGTTGGGTAAAGGCAAACATTTTCTCTGTAATGTATATTTTGTTGCCGATTACTATCTCTCCTCGGACTATATCTGAATTACCATGTCTATCTATCGAACCCGTCTAATACCGATCTCCATAAGTAGTACCTACGTAGTACTCGTACCTATAGTTATATTTTTCACATCCACTTGTAGGTAGGTAATCTCCCATTGTTCGGTAAATGATAAATTAAGTACGTATGTAGAGTTTAAGTATTTAACGACACTACACTAAGATCATTAGATGCCTAGTTAAGCTGAAGATAATGAAGCCTCACCCGAATCTGCACTCACCGCGCATGCGCGGCACGATCTGCGCAGGTGTGCTGCGCGCGCGCCGCATCATAACTATTTACACTCCACCACGCACATAAATTTGGACACTATTACACCGAAATAAGACTTGCCTGAGAAGCTATTCGCAACAAAATATTGATAATATTGATCGCTTGCTTTACATATTTTTTCTTGATCAGGTGTTGAATAAGCTGAGCCGAATGTTGACCGACGTGAATACTAAACAATACCGCGTCCAGTGATTGCCTCCATTTAACCGAATTAGGACGACCGGAGCCCTGAATAGATCATTTGTATGCATTACAAGGCTAATACCCGAAATCGAAGCACATGTATAAACTAAGTAACATTATAATAGTTCCTGTAATTATAAGTTAAACTATTATAGTTCCGGGAAATAACACTAACTAATTTTAAAATAATGTCTAGACTTGATAGATTCAACCAATTTCTAGAAAAAGTGTTTAAGAGGTAAAGATAAATCAAAGCTACTACTAATTTACGTTTATAAATCTGTAATCCAACATTTTCATATTAGTGCATAATCTTTGTTTAATCGATCGTCGCCCACGTCGGCGTGCGTGCGCTTAGTGACGCGCGATCCTGATCTCTCGAGTATGGTAATATTTCGCGCGCTCGTGCACCCCAGAGCATTTTAATTATATCATATCTGCGCGATCGGCGCACACGCACCGCGGCCGTAGGGAGAAGGGGGAGGGCGGTATCGCGCAGATAAATCACGGGCGGACACGACCGGGCTATATGATCGCCGAAATGATCCCGGCCTGGAGCAGGCGCGCCGAGGCAACATTGCCCGCGGCAAGGCTACAGTGTAATAGCGGGAGTTCCTTGAAGCAACTCAGATGGTTCGCAATTTACCGGAAATTAATCATTGATTGATGGTCTAAACCCACTAGACCGTACCATACCATGACCTTAGCATTGAAAAGTATGAGACTATGCCCACTAGGACGTTCCGGCGCCGGCCAACACCGTCTTATACTTTTTAATAGAAAGATTTTTTTTTTGTCTTATACGTTCATGCTACGGTCATGGTATGGTACGGTCTAGTGGGTTTAGACCTTAAAAATAAGCGTTAAACAGAAAATTTAGACATCCTTGAATAAACAGCCTAAAAATCTTTCTTCTTTTGACAAGCATTGATAATCTGATGGCGCGGGCAGTAACAACATTTGTATTACTTCAACATAAAGGTCTTTGGCCCGTGGTAGTGAATTACTGCTCTACATATTCCGAGGAGGTGTCTAGAGCACAGTTATGTCTGAGTATGTAGATGAGTGGCTGATGTGAGGCGCCGACGACACGTCGATCTGCTGCGAGATGACAGATAGCTCCTAGCAATAGGGTTGTCAACGTCTAAATTACCTAGTAATTTTCACATATATCTCATATACTGGGTGATTCTTGGGTCATCATCAGGAGTGCACCGGGTACGAGGGACGGTCACGCTGAGCAATTTTCACTATGGGGACAACCAGGAAATCAAGAAAACAAGTCTTAATTATGAGTTAGTTGATACTTAAATATCAATTATAGCTCAATAATTAAACCCATGATTAGGAGATTTTTTCCGCGATCTCATTGTTGTCTCTGTAGTGAAAGGAGCTCAGTGTGACTGTCCCTAGCATCTTGTTTACTCCTGCTCATGACCCAAGATTCACCATATATATATCTTACGTAGATATTTACTCAAATTTCCTAATAATTAACGCACATCATACAAAGTTTTCAACAATTGCCTCTCATTTGAAAATATGATCTTCATGCCAATATTTAGACTAATGACAGAATGTATGTCTTACATGCAGCATGCAGGACAATTGCAAAGGCATAGGTGGCCTTGTAGGCACGACCCCACAGGACACCTTAAACGGTCTTGTCATTCAAATATTTAAAATAATAAGTCACTGATAGCTTTATTGTATCAAAAAACGTTTAGGTAGGTAAGTCATTAAGTATCCGTGCATAAATGATAGCTGTGGAATGAGCTCAACAAGCCATTTTCGTAGGTAAGTATAATCCCTGCAATTGAAAGCACCCCAGGGCACGATGACCTTTTATCATCGAGGTGGCTTTTTTATTATACTACGCCTGCGGTAATGAAGCATAAATCTTTACCGCGGGTAAAATATAATGAAAATACACTTCAATTCAAAATTCAAATCAACGGTCAACAACAAACGCCGAAATTTAAATGCAGTGTAATAGGTACATAGTTATAATTCAAAACAATTGAATGTATAAAATGCTGAAAAGAAACCTGCTTGAGACAGCCCTAACACGCGACAGGTAGCTTCCCACGCCCCAATCCCCTCAACTGCCCGAGGCCCGTGAGAATGAATATTCATCCACAGTGCGATAAGAGACGCACAAAATGTGTCAAATATTGCGCAATGCCTCGACTACGCTTCTATAGGTAACATCCAAGGCTACTTGTGTGTGGTAGTAAGGTGTTGTCTAAACTATTAAAATTACAAACACACGTCTAAAACTTATAAAAACCATACTGGTTTTATAAAACATTCAACAGTCCCGGCTCAAACGTGGTGCAACAGTGTCTCTTTTGCCGGCGTGTGAGCGTACCTAACCTTTTTTTAAACTGTACCTATATGTATTGATAAAAATAAGACGGGTAGTTCTTTCCGCTCAAGATGCTGTCATGTAAAACTAAGCAAAATTTTGAACATGCTAAAGTGCGATCACCTCGGTCTCAAGTTTATATTCCTTAATAGAGTGTGATTTTATCTATTAGTATTTAAATTTCATTTTGATTGTTTTTTTTACTTTATTTACAAATAAATTCGATTGTTAGATTAGAAATTGGCACAAGACTGAACGTTTGGAGAACTAGCAGACAAATATTTACACTGGCTGAACGCCTCTGAAGCGTTGAATATGAAATTCTGGCACCGTGCCACCAGCAAAACATTTTAGGATTGGATTGAGATAATAATACACGTTACCTACATTATAAACACGTTGATATAATTATCGAACATCACCAAAAACACGGAACACTTAATCTCAATTTTAAAGAAATATAAGAGTGATGAAGAGATGAGAGAGACGAGATGTACATACGTAAGAGTGATGAAAATGTTGAGATTCGATTTTTTTTGGTATTACTCAAACATATTATCCACTGTACACGGTATGTTTGTCTATCTTTTGCTTCATATAGACGACTCCTTTGCTCAAAGGTTTACTTGAAGAGATCCCTTACAGGGATGAGTTCGCCCTTGTACCTGTAAATTTTTTTGTAAAAATTGTGTACAATAAAGAATTTACATACATACATTATTTATAATGACAGAAAACTAACCTATTCAAATTCGCAGAAAAAATAAAATATTGGACTGTCAATCAGTAGCCAAAAACAATATGGAGTAACGAATCTAAATTTAAAGCCACAGTGATGAATGCAATAAAGCCAGTCATGAAAAAGACGAGGCATTTCAAAAAGCCTCTCATGAAAGTGAGGGGAGAAATTTCCAGCATCTGAAATGATTTTGGACTGTATTGTTGGCACAGGGTGTGGGCTGTCTGCAATTTATATAGATTGAACCGTCACTGCCGAAGAATACGAAATCAACTTGCCAGAGAGTTTTATAAGATGATATAGGAATGCGTATACTTTCCAACAATATAGGGTCTCATGCCATAGAAGGCTCGTTGCCGGCGTGGCTGAGGACTATTCTGCTACCTTGTCATGGCCGTCCTGCAGTCTCGACTTGTCTCTTATTGAAACGTTATGGGTGTTTGTTCAGTGAGGCGTGGCCTGTTATAGCTCCAGTGAGGAGACTGCCTCTTCATCAGTTTCAGCCTCCGTGACAACCCGGGGTTGATTGTCGGTAGGACTCTTTTAGATCAAAAGATATTCCTAAAGAAAAACTTTCGTGCGTCTTGAAAGGAATAACCCAAAGAGTGTCTCTACACTGCTGGTTGTCAAAATTCCATTTAGTGTGCTTACCATGAATTCCCGCTATGAGATTAACTCGGACTTATGTGGTTTCTAACCCTCTCGCTCACAACAATATAATTATGCGAGTAGCAGACTGGATTAAAGAAATCTGTTCTCGATGCAAAACTTGACGCTTTTGTTATTTTTGTTACTAGTTTCACTAAATATCTGATATATTCTGAAATTTTAGATGGCAGTTCGATACGTATATTATATCCTAGTTAGTAATTTGTTTATTTTGTAAGATTGATTGTATGGCTTTGGTTCATCAACTAAAAGCATTACGTAATGAATCGATACATTCCACAGTGAGTGTTGGATATACTTTTTCGGAGCAGAGATCATTTAAATATTTGTTGAACTCTTCCCTGAGACGCACTCCTGTTGAGACGAACCAAACATTATGTTTACGGGTCATTTAACCTGTACTACTGTATGTTCTACCTGAATTTTAACGGTAATCCAACTGCCTTGCCATTTCCGTGTCTTGTAAACATAAAGGTTTATCTAATTCTTAATAATTATATACAACTGGCTAACAAAAGTAAATGAGCTAAGATATAATAATATAACGAGATTCAAATAAATAGGCATGCTGATCAATGTGTAGACATTTTTTCATCTTCACCCATTGATATAAGGTATAAAACTGTTCACGTGTTAGGGATTTTTTGTGAGTGAAGAGTTTTTGTAATTAGGATAATAAGGTAAAATATGTTAAGTATTTTTCTACAACCACAGGAACATACTAAAGTAAATACTCGTAGATAATTACAATTGCTTGGCTGCATAATCGCCGAGGGTAACATTCAACTGCAGTTATCTCAAGGCCAAGCTTTCACCGCGTTCGTTGTTGCGGCGCCGAACGAAGGAAGTTTTTTTAAGTTTTTTGTTTGACAAAACAAAGAATTACTTATTGCATTGTTCTGGATAACCGTTGTTTTTTACAGTAATAAGAAATTTGTATTATTTTATTACAACTAAAAGAAAGTACAAAGGCATCATCACTGATGCAACCGTTATATAAAAGGTATGAAACAAACATTTTATGATAAAGTAAACATTTTCTTAGTAAATTTTACTCAAGCCAAGAAGCATTATCATTGGCGTTAACTAAATCTTGTCTCGTAAACCGTAGTCGAATATCTTAATTAGCGTCTGCTACGTACACAGCACATATCATATCATTATTTATTGACGGGTATTCGACTTAATAGGAAGAAATGTTCAGAAAGGTTATTCATTCGTTAGCATGGAGTATAACAACAAACTTAACATTTAGACGTTTTATAACATGCAAGTTATATCATTTGCACCAATGTTCTGATTGTTTTTATACTGTTTTTTATTGTTCTCTTAACTCATCTTAATCTTGTTTCTAGTATTATTACTTTGAGCTTCCATTATTTAAATTCGTTTTAAGTGCTTAGAACACGTATCCTGACATTCTTGACCCGGCACCTGTGCCCTTCGATTATCCCTTCCCCGCACCTTCAGAGCTGCGCCGGCGCTGCATATTCAAATCTCGATCTCTTCATGATAAAAGATCAGGGTTGTCAATTCGAAACCGAATTCTTGTACAATAAGTTAATGAGGTAAATAATAGGTATATGTTAAATGCATAGATATAATGTTATTTACATAAATATCAGTTGTACAGATAAAACTTGAAATGATTGAATTTTGCCTAAGAATACCTACTTGTCATTGTCATCGTCATACTTGTACTTGGCCGTGTGGTGAAGGCAGTAAGACCACATTTGTCACCACCCTAACACTTCCCATGAGTGTCTTAAGAGTCAACTAAGGGATGTGATGTGTCACTGACCATTGTAATCATTGAAGTGATGATGGCCAGCAGCATCATCATAGTGGAGTAGAGACACTGCTGCAATCGTCAACCCGCTCGCCCAGCGTGGCGAATATGGGCATTTACCTCCTAATGTATACGTAGGTAATAGGAGAGGCCTTTGTGCAGCAGTGGACTGATTATGGGCTGATGATGAGATGTGATGTGATGATACTTTTCATGTACTTTCTTTGTTATGATTTCTGTACCTTTTCTATGAAATATGGGCTAAATCCTTGTAATTAGATGTTCACATCATCAGCATATCTCACTTCACTGCTGCACAAAGGCCTTTTCCTTTACCAATGGTATGTCCATAATCGCCACGTTATGTGACAATTGCAGCACCTAGTGCGTCGACGACCAGATGATGAACCGGCTACCCTTCATCAATCTTCAATAGATTAATTCTCAGTGAAACATCAAGTCTTTAGTCGATTCTTACAACACCGATGGGAAGAATAAAATTAGGTTGGTGTTAGTTACACATTTGTTAATAATAGCAAATAAATAAATAGTACTGGTTACTAAAAATATGACTAGTCGATATACGAGTATATGTGCGTATTGAAAATGTTATGTGTACGTATGCTTGCAATGAAAGTAGATTTTTTTTAGATATTCGTTTAGGTAGCCACCCTGCGCTGCGCCGGTAAACGTTTCACGTCGGCGGCGGCACACGCGGAGCGCGTATTACTTTTATTGCCAGTAAGTGCAGCCCTGCACTGGCGAGCCTTGAAATCTTTCGGTTTATACACGTTCTAACTTATCTAAATAGGTCTACTGAGTTGGTTCTGGCATAGTTCATTTGTTACCAATCTGATTTACATAGAAGATATGACCCAAAACCTGATTAATATTCAAAATCCCTTTTAATTAGTATTTATTTTCAAAAAAGTACAAATATTTATGTCACCAAATTATAATTTTACAAAAAACCGACTTCAACCGATTTCCCCAAGATCCCGACTTGACCAACCGTGTTGGCCAACAGGACCAACACGGTTTATTCTGAAGTCGGTTAAAAAAGAATTATCGAAATCGGTTGACATGCAGGTATCGAGTTATTCTTCGTTCATTTGTCGTGCACGTGGTTTATGCAAATTTAACACTTATATTGTTTTATTATGGATGCAATTAACTAGACTGAATTAAAATCTACTATTATGATACATACACATATACAAAATCAGCTGTTTCATACATTTCGGCCGGCGTAATGCCGCCAATTTGTATGAAACAGCTGATTTTTTTTTCGCGATTTCGACTTTGTCCCCATAGTAAAAGTTGGTGAGTATGACCTACACATTCACTACGTAGAATTTGAACGGTCGAAAAAAAAAACACCCTGTATATTTCCTCTAATCCGCAACAATGTACGTACCTATATCTAGCTAATTGTTACCCACTAATAACATGTCATTTGACGCATATCACGCAACTCCCTTTAAATATAATGGCCTTCGACTTAAGTTGTCAGTAATTATAACACCTCCATAGTATTAAAAAGAGCAATTAAATGCAATATTACAGAGTCCCGCAAACGGTACGGGGGCGGTCGGGCCACTGCCCTTTAATTACAATTTGCAAGTTCATTCAGGTCAATAACCTGATGATCCGTGCTTCATATAGATGTTAAAAAAATATTCATTGATTGATTTAAATTTTAAACACAGTCAAATGCGTAACGGAGCACGCGAAATAAAGGGTTCTTTGATTTTACACGACACGAACTTGCGTCATTTTAAGGTGCGTTCAAACCAAAAGAGCATTCGCTGTTCTATCCCCCGTTCTACGAAATCAACCAATCACGTTTTGTGTAACGATCGAATTTTGGTTTGAACGCACCTTTACGATGTGGATAATTTCACCTTAGCTCCAAAATGCTTAAGCAAATTAACTATGTATCTTCAAGATAATTTTCATCAAAAATATACCCATGTTTTTTAGCCATAATGATTATGCGGATCAAGTGGCCATTTTGTTGCTAGTTATTTATGAAATGATTAGGTATTGCAAATAATAATCGCTAACATATCACGACACTTAGCATCTGCTTTCGTAATAGGTACCCGTTGTTCGGTCTTTATAAATATCCTAAGTATGTGGAAATCTTATTACCGATTGCACTTACTGATTAGATTCAATCCTACATTTAATTATTGATCCTCACTCTGATCCTCTCCGTACTGTTATATATATACCTACTATGATTTGGGTTGATTTTCAAATCGAAGTTATGTCCAGAGCGGTGAAATATTGATTAGCAAATTACAAAGTCGATACTGCACACGAAATTCACGAAACAACCGAGTCTCGCTTTCGTGCTGTATTGTAAAGTAATTAAATAATTAGAGCGTACTTTGTACTGAGCTTAAGATTGAGACATTGTATATTGAGAAAGGATGTAGGTAAATTCAGCATTAGCAAGTATAAATGTTTTATTATTATACCACTCAAGTCTGTTGATTAAGGAATCAGTGAAAGACCAAGGCACTTAACTTTATTTCTTAATGCATCTAAATGTAATTTACATTCGACTCAGACTTTATGACTGTAATTTGCAAATAAGATGGTCAGAGATATTTATTCGTAAGTCCATCTGTAAGAACTGAACACAATTATACATTGTTTATGCTGTTTTATGTGCATTAAGTTAAAACAAGGCAAGTGGCTCGACTGTCTTATGTATTTATTTATCAGGTGTGTTCTGGTTTTGAAACGATAACTAGGCTTGAGGACAATTACTGTTGTAATTGGAAAATTTTAATGATTTAGCTAAATATTTTTTTAAGTAATCTTGAACAGTACATTTCAAACGAAACGTGCTAAATCTACTATTGACGAAATATTACAGTTATTAAATCAGTTTTACCAACGCTCGGGGCACGGGTGTGAGTGAGCCGTGGCATGCGCTGGCGCACCGGCTCGCGCCAGGTGCGCGGGAGAGCCTGCGGCGAAGCTACCGAGCGCCATGCGTAAATTATACCATTGAGAGTATAATAATTTTTCGTTAGTAAACTTTGGATGGAAAACGAAAGGGGAGCCATTTACCCAGTAGTGCAACAACCAATAGCAGGGTATAAAAAATCGGTGATAAGGGGGAGGGGGGAATAGAGTTCTATTTCACATTACCCTTGAAACATTCCTTTTCACCATGAAACAAAAATACGGGTTTTAAATATACAATTTTAGATTTTTTAGATGAAACCCCTCTTGTGACCTAGTCACAAAACTTTGCAAGTCCATTTTTATCGAAGATTTTCCATACTTAATATAATGCATGTTAGCGTTGTTCTTGATGACAAATTTCGAATCGATAGCTGATTCTCTAGATATTGAATGACATGATTGACGGAAGGTCGGACGGACAGAATCCCATCATAAGGGTTCCTTTTGATACGGTATCCTAAAAAGAGCATATGCAGTTACGTAACAACAATTTGTGTTATCTTGGTTGAACTTGAAACTGTTGAAAGTTGATATTAAAGTTATTAAACATACATAGGTACCTATAGCAAGATAGTTATAAAATAATAATCTAAAAAAATCAGAAGTACCTATGAGTTGTAATAAATATGATGGAATACATTTCAATATGATTGTAATTTTAAAACGACAGTCGCGAGCTGTTTGTCAAAGTGTCATTAATGTCATTATCCAGTTACAAGTAAAAAGCACTACTAGGTACGTATTTTACTGTTAGCTCCAGACTTCCAGAGGTCCGACGACCCGATGCGATGCACAATTAAAATAAGGCAATAAATTAAGAGTTAGGTACTTAGGTATAAGTAAATAAGTACGCGCGTGCACTGCGTTTCGCTAGAATCTCAGTAGACTTCCGAAAAGCCCAAAGCAACCATCAGCATACATCTACCTACATACCTAGGCGTTAGAAGAGTATTTATATTAGTTAATACATTTTTATAAGACAAAGCAGGTTAAAGCACACTTAACTGAATTAAAAATGTATCTAATAGCAATGTAATTAGTTGTTATCAAACCAAAAATCGTTGATGAAATCCATCGAAAACATAATTTATTACGATGTAGGTAAATTTATCTAACGTCATAAATTAAACACCCGTTTATAGAAAACAAATGGCGAACGTTCAAATCATCAAAAAAAGGTGCAACAAAAAGTCGATAATGAGTATATTAGCTTTTAATTGCCGCGGGGCGATCTCGCCAACTGTCGCACGCGCAACATGCTCTGGTCTCGGTTCCAACAATAATGAACATTATGACCACAGATGCGTTATATCATAAAATGTTTCGTTTAACCGATTTGTGAGGAATCTCCTCTTTGGCTTCAAATCTTCGGATTGTAATCTGTGAGTTTGCAAAATTGTTTCTTTGCTCTAGTAAAGGCCTCATAAGTATGACAACGATAACTCTTAGGTACCTTGATGGTTTTCTCCTGAGCACTTATATGAAGTAATTTGCCATCAAATCAAATGTAATTACTGGGCATTTGTAAACAAACGTAAAAAACTTATTCTAAACTATTAACTAGAAAAGTACAGATTCAGATCATTTCATGTCAAAGACAGAATGTGAAAATACAATTAACAGGTTATATAAAATACAAATTACGCAACAAATTTAATAAAATATCAATAAAAATAAAAATAATTACATGTCAATGTTATTAAATTCCTTAATACTATAATAAGCTTTCTTCAATAAAAACGCCTTAACAAGATTGGCATATTGGTCATACGAAGGCATTCGTTTTACCTCCAAACTCAGTTTATGATATATTTTGGTTCCAACTACCCACAACGAATTTGAATATTTCGCCAATCTGGAAGGAACCGGTATTACATCGCGAACAGTTTTCCACTGATCTGGACGCCGCACTTTAACCCTCTGCAACTGACGTTACGTCTATCAGACACCCGTATTTTGCAATTACGCCATTACGATGTTGATAACAAGATTCAATAATTTCACGTCACGTGACCACGTCAGTGGCAGAGGGTTAAACTCGTCCAAGTGCTTCCAAATAACTTGGCTACTTCAAGGATAAACATACCGCGACTATTCATTTTGCTGGTTGGTGTGAATTACGGCACTCCAGCTAGTATCCTCACGGCTTTTTTCTGCATTACACACCCCGTCCCTATCAGCAAAAATGTAGGTCATTTCTATATAAGATAATGGAATTAATGCACGCATAGTATGCAATACGAATGGTTTCCTGAGAAAGAGCAGGGAAGAGCCGCGTCAATGCTAAGGATGAGCGAGCCTATCTGAAAGAACGTTTATATAAGTATCCCATCTTAAGTCAGAGTCAATACGAAATTACAAATAATGCTCACCTGAACCCGGTTATCTTAAGAAACCGTACCAATAGTCTATACCTAATTTTACCTCCGCTGGATGCGGGTGGCGCAGGACCGGACATTGTGGCAATATTTGGGGGAGGCCTATGTTCAGCAGTGGACGTCTTTCGGCTGATATGATGATGATGATGAACTTCAGTGAGAGAACTTACTAATATCCGGTCCGCGGCCAGTCGTAATAACTTCTAATAAAAACGATCCTTGCGCCAAATTGGATCTCTCATTAGCGTAACAAAGCCGCGGCGCCTCAGATCGAATCCTGCGCATTGCCCGCTTGCCCTTGAGCACGCGACAGACACGCTGCGTTTGCATGCTACTATATAAGCTGTTCCATTATGGAAGCTCGTTACTTCAACCTCAGTCATCATAATTGAATTATACCTGTATTTTGCTATTGAATTATGCCATGTAAAAGATAAATCGAACCCGACTTACGAAGCACAGTATTATTAAACGCTATAAGTTTTTAAACTAACATGGCCATTAGTATGATTTACACTAAACAAGTACATAAGGGCTGAAGTCCAAGCAATTTATTTGGGATGATGAAATCAACATGCTAACGACTTTATTCCATGTCCAAAGCTAAAAGCTTTCAGCGTCAATATGCAGATAAAAAGGTTTGTATTCATATTTTATCTGCTTGTTATGCAAAACTTACTATGGATGAAATTAAACATGATCTATTCAGCAAACGCACTCATATATCATATAGGCCATAAGAGGTCTTAATTAGCGTATCCACACGACCTTGAGCACATTCGCAGAGCGGCGTCCGCGCACAGACTCATTCATAATCCTTCCTAGCGGCGCCTGAGTCAATTGTCGCGGTCTCTTTTAATTCCGACCCCTCTCGTCCGTCCTCTGATGTGCCGCCTTCGCTCACGGCTGCAGTTTTTAACGGTCACTGAATTAATTTGAATTAAGCGACATGAGAGCCAAATTGAAACCATCATCTCTATTTGCGGGCTTAAAAGTTTCGTACGTGCCTAGGTATTTGCGAGTAACTTTTTACAAGTTTAGCACATGATTTGTGCGACAATGTATCGCCGCGCAATAGAAATACTGTCGCACCTATCAAGTGCTAAGCCTACGAATTTCAATTTAATGTAATTACAGTAAAGAAGTATATCCACTTTTTTACCTTATTTTATTACAAAGTCGGTAAATGGAAAAAGAGGCTAGATAGATACATGACTTTGTAGTCGAATACAAAGTAAGAATAGTATTACGAGACGGAGTATAAAATTTAGTTTCTGGCAAAAACTCGAAAATTTTGGATCGACTACAATAAATTATATATGTATTATTAAAGAAATGGTTTTTATGCTAAGGAATTCCTGTTCTGCCGTTTTTATCCAATAAGAATATCCCATAAAAAGAAAGCTCAGTCCAATTTGTCCAATTTATTAATGACTTCAAAACAGTAAAGACATATACTGACACAGACTATACATGTCAAGCAAAAGCGAAATCAGATAAATGAGCACGAGGAGTAAGGAAAACCAAAACTTCCGAATTCGGAATCAACAATATCTATCAATATTTTGCTTGGGCAAGAGATTTTGTCCATGTACCCAATAAATAGATTTTCTGTCATCACCGCCACTATCCTCCGGTTTAATTGAATGCAAACAAAGCAGGAACGTCGCGCAGATCTTGGATCGCGCTATTGTATGCTAATGCGCGTGCGCGACACGTCCCGCTCATAACCGCCTAACTGCCCAGTGACCACAGACGATGCGCAGATAATAACTGCTCTGCTCGGAAGCTGTCACTTCAGAAAATCTACAGATGTTCGATGACTTCTTTTCCGTTTTAGATAACTGTTTTAAATCAGTTAGATATATCGCATTTCAAATTCTTGTAAATTTGGCGTAGTCTATTTAATATACCTTTGCCCAATTCATTTTTTTAATATGCCTTACCATAAACAATCTCTCGGTATGCTCGTACTATTACACTAATAAACGTTTGGAAGAGGTTTAGTTATTTCTCTATTCCAGGACACGTATAAACTATGAAAAATTGATAACAGCTCGTTACCGATATGTTCGGGCGCGCACGCGCAGCCAGTGCCAATTACAGGCGCGGCCATCTGATATCGCTAACAAGACGATGCGTATCGCCGCGGACCACCGCGCGAATTCAAATTCCGATAGCAAATACTGCACACCCCCGCTACATAAATCTCTCCAGTGGGCATGGAAAACAAACCCTGGGAATGTATCACAGGGCTTAGTTTAGAATGTCGCTCTACGCACAGGCACTTTGCATGATGAAGGTGCTGGCGTGAATTACGCGGGCGAGGTGCCCGTTCGCATGGGACAGTGCGCGTGCTGCCGCGCAGAACTCGCCTTTCAGTATTGACTCGAAGGAAGAGTAGAGGTTTTCGGGAGGCGCGAGTATGTTGGTGCACCTTGGGGAATATTTCACGCAGATGGCGCGATTGCGCGAGCGTCGATAACGCTATCAGCTGACACCGTAGCAGGAAGGACAAACGGACGCCATGAATCAACGCGCAACAATACACCCTTCCGCTTTTGTCTCAGCATTGCATAACAGCAGCGTCGCAAGTGTTTTATGCTTACATTGTTAGAACTGTGTAGAGATCGTTTATTAGGGACCGGGATGAGTCGGCGCTGCCCGGGCGGCTCCTTTGAATAATTCGCGTTGATCCGCTAGATTTATGGCCCCTAACCATAGAGCGGCGGCCGGAGACAATTAAATAATTTGCGTACCGACGCGCGATGATTTGCGGCGACTGATTAATAACCACTCATTCAAACTATATTGGTTACCATTTTGAAGAAATCCCTAACCTACAATTTGGAAAACAATTTAAAGCAGGTAAATGATATCATTTCATCCTTCTTTCTTCCAGGTTTATGAATAAAAAACTGGCCAAGTGCGAGTCGGACTCGCGCGCGAAGGGTTCCGTACCATTATCAATTTATTATTAAAAACATACAGTTAAATCAACCTACCTCAAAAACTATAAGAGATAATTTAATCAAACTAAAAATCGTTGATAGAATTTATTAATGTGCATAACATATATTTTTTTTAGAATCTTATATCGCGTAGTTTAAAAAATAGAGGGGGGGGGACACATTTTTCAGACTTTGAGAGCTGATATCTCGAAAACGATTTGCTTAAATAAAGATCAGATTTATAAACCTTCATATCATTTTCAAAGACCTTTCTATTAATACCCCACACGCTTATATACAACTAAAAAAAAAAATATATCCCTCAGTTACATGTATGGAGGGCCCCCGCCCCAATGGTTTTTTTTACAATTTAGTATCATAATCTTGTAGCGGTTCATACAACACATATTCTTACCAAATTTCGTTACTGTAGCATTTATAGTTTCCGAGTAAATCGGCTGTGACAGACGGACAGACGGACAGACGGACATGACGAATCTATAAGGGTTCCGTTTTTGCCATTTTGGCTACGGAACCCTAAAAAAATAGAAGAGTTATAATAGCGTGTATGAAAGTCGTTCTCACATCAATTTGTAATTAGGCACAGTATTGAGGCGTAAAGTGGGAACAGCCGGGGGCGCAAGCGTAAGGAAAAACGAAGTAAACGAGCAATTACCGCGACTGCCAGCTCCCAGCGCCCGCGCCGTGGCCGCCATTGCTGGCCACTTGTGTGTAAACCGACCAATTGTATAATTGACCGACAATCAATTGACCCCCTCTTTTCCGTGAGAACACGGGAAGCCTCACGAATATAATAGGATCATCGTCACACCGTAGTTAGTGAATTAGGGATGACGCTCTCACTAATCAGCGATGCTTACGTTGACAGCAATTAGAGACTATTAGCGGTATTGATGTCATGTTTAGGTCCACCAACGCAAATTACGTCAATAAAAAGGCCGATATCACTTCGTCGTCCACTGTAAGTCAGTACTTAGTCAATCAAATGCTAAATATGTTTAATGCCCTAAATCGCTATAAAGTATCGCAGTTTAGTATACGGCTGTAGGTTCTAAATAAAAGTGAGACTTGAGTATTTTTTTGGAAATGTGAGAACTGAATAAAAGGATGGCTTATAATTAGTTATTAGAACATCCTACACTCATTCCAAACCGGCCGCTCCGTCAGAACAGATACTACGGCTTGCCTCTGTGTGACTGACGTCATGCATATTATATGCTTCGAAGCATCGGACTACTCGATCCGGGCCGGCCTCGTGTTATAAAGGAAAAAACTTAATAATAATATATGAATAAATAAATATCATGAGACATCTTACACAAATCGACCTAGTCCCACAGTAAGCTCAATTAAGGCTTGTGATGTGGGTACGAAGTGACGATATATATAATAGATAGATACACATAGATACTTATATTATACATAGACAGCCATGACCAAGCAACAAATATTTATGATAAATAAATACACAAATAATGCCCTCGCCGGGATTCGAACCTGGAACCTCCAGCTTCGTAGGGAGGGTCACTACCAACTAAGCTACGGAGGCTGAATATATATCACGTTATTCAGAAGACCTACCTGATATTGATTCATTCACGCTGTTTCTGTATAAATACCTAACTGGTATTTTTGTTGGACATGCGAAAATTAATTAAAATCTTGTTAGATAGTTACTATTGTAAATTTTATTGATAGGTATCTTATAGGACTAGGTATTTAATGACTAATTTAACCCTTTAATACATTCTGTTTAGATAATCTAAAATCTTTTTTGAGTACCTAATTTAATTTCAACGGGAACTTATTGGATAAATTCAAAGAAAAACATATATTAAAGTGAAGTTCGGAATTCCCATCAGCGGATCTACGGTCCGCTTAAATCTGATATTTATAATCATCTCGTCCTAAACTACTTGTGCAAATTGCCTAGTTGCTGCGCTCACTCCGTACATAGCTGCTATGTTACTTAAGGGCATTCTGCCCAGGCCTTTTTCGTACTAAAATGTACCTATCCTGTGATGATTATGTTTTTCCAGTAAACAAAGTATGTATATCGTAAAATTATATCGAATTATTCCTAGCGATATACAGGGTGTAATCGATAAGTGTTTACAGGCCATAATTCCGTAAATATGAGAGACATCAGAAAACTTTTAACTGATATCGAATATAGTACCCAACGAGTAAAATTACACTAATAACTATTTTGAAATAAAATCAGAAATATCCCATATATTAACTTCAAACCCTTGCGTACATTTATTTTAGTAAATAACCGTCCATTCAAAGACTAGCTCAAAGACTAAATAATTTTAATGAGGTAGCTTGGAACTCTTGGAAGTTTAAATTTTCTATAAGGTCTAATACGCAATACGCATGCGATCAATTAGTTAGTGAGGAAGTGTAAAGAAATTATTAACATTTTTTAAGAAACCTTGCCTCATTTTTTGTAGTTTTTCGGATAGCGTACCCTTAAGGGTCGCCATTATGAACACGCGGGCGCAGCGCAGGTAATGCACAGATTGCCGATGAGTTACGATTAGAAAATTGGCGAGCGCGCCCGATCTAATAAATTTGGAGAGTATTCTGATCCAGCGCTGCATTGAGTTGAGCGGCACGCTGTAAATTTTTTGTAATGCTTTATCAAGTGAAATTATTGGGTAAGGTTACGGCGTTTGACTAATGCCCATCTTGTCCTACTATATGGTTCTAGCGGTAAATTGATGTGTTATCATAATGGCAATATTTAGCGTATTAACTTTTTAATACTGATATTTATAAACAGCTATCGTAAATAGTAATATACAATACGTACCTTGTTTGTGGGAGCGTCATTAATCTTATTTTCATGGTATTTCTGTAGGTAACCAAAGAGTATCAGACGTCTAGATTAACTGGCGTTATTTTAACGTTGCATACATACCCGGATTTTAACGTTACATAGAGGAAACAAATAGGAGTTACATATAGGAGCCAAAGAATCTATTAACAACTTTTTTGTTAGAAAATTAGGAATGTTATTTTTTTTTATTCATAATTCAACACGCAACACGCATCCAAATTAATTCACGTGCCTAATTGTCATGTCTGTCTTGTCAGTACGTGTTCCTTATTACTCATTTGTCAAGATAACATGTGTACATTGCTCGGCAGCTCGGCTCAGCTCTTGCAGCTCGGCCTTTATAGGGCACCGGTCTCAAAAACGACCACCCTGTATATCACTATCTTATTGTATTTTTTTCTTGTACAGAATTTTTCGTACTAATAATGGCGTTAATCCTTGAACCCACGATTTTTTCGAATCTTGCTCGTTAAAGGGTCAAAAGGAATCTTTACACCGAATTCATAACAACATTTTAAGATCTATGATCAAATACTTCAACTGGGTAAATGCCCGTAAAAAATACACACGCTATACATACCTATATTATAGTTTTGATGTAATAGCACTTCGTCTTCAACGCGTCATGAAAATTCACTGTGTCAATAGTCTAACCAATAAAGCAGGTGGATCGCTGTCAACAGAATGTTATATGTAAACATTAAGGCTACGTTGACGGCTGGTTTGAATTGAAGTTTTGAAATTTAAAGAAACGAAATGAATGTTGAGAATAGGATCTCAGTGATGGTATCTGTGAAATGAAGACGAGCGCGCCGCCTTCTCTGTCCACGCCCGCAGACTAACGATGGGTTGATGGAGCACCTGAGTTAACCTGAGTAGCCAGTGGAAGCTCTTATCAGACCGTTACACACTATCAGTGCGATCAGTGTACCTGTTGCCCTAATTTCACTAATCACATTTCGAAGCATAGACATAGTTTTTACACAGCGGCTGCAGCGAAAAGCATAAACCTAAGATCTCTGTTGCACAACGCATAATTTTTGCCATTCTAACTAGCTTACCAACTGGTTGGAAATCAAGCATATGTCAGAACCTAATAGAAATGCGATGTGATGTGATATGAGTATCAATACCGTGCCTGTAAACTTCCACTTAAATTTACAACTCTTTCAAATGAAATCCACTAGGGCAGTGGCAATATTTGCCTATTTGATTCTAGTCCAACATTGGGTAGTCGAACTATCCTTTATTCAAGCAAGCTTATTAGCAAGGTAGCATTGGTAGCAACATTGAGCAGTCGCAGGTAATCAATGTCCACTGTTCACTTTGCTCCACCTGGCTTTCCGGTACATTCTACTTTTTACCCTCCAACCTCAAGACATACAATACCGATTTTAATACAAAATGGAATTTTTCGTGCGAGTAGGCGAAACAGGGGGCAATTACACAAAAGATCCCAATGGGTCGAAGTGTAGGTATCCGTAAGGGCCCCGCAAATAAGATAAGATAAGATGGGGGTTGGCGATCGCAGTGTCTCCACCGCACGGGATACCTACTGCTGGACGTGGCCTGGCATTTGGCGGCGGCCACGTACTGGAAGGAGTACTGCGGATCGCCCCACTAGGTGGACACTAGGGTCTGAAGGTCACAGGAGTCCGCTGGATGTGGGTGGGGCAGGACCGGTCATTGTGGCAATCTTAGGGGGAGGCCTATGTTCAGCAGTGGGCGTTTTTCGGTTGATATGATGATGATAAAATGTACACCGTTAGCGGATTGGAAATTAAATGGTCCATAAAACTTATAAGGGTTATAACTTATACGTATACCTACATAAACTCATCGGACAATTTTTTCATTCAGATACCGTTTTTGAATGTTTTACACGAAATATCTCACCAGTTAATTTTTTTCTGATAATGAACACCACTCACAGAATTGCTTTTTATGTTGTAATTGAGGCACCGTAAATTTGAGTGGAGTTAGGAACTGTCCGAGCCTTCCTCTTAAGTATGACTGGAGATAGACGTAATCTCATTAGAAAAATACAAACTTTATCATTTGGTCTCCCTCCTCTTGTCCCTGTCTGTTGCAAATGAATATTGATCGCCATCGCTTGTGCCGGTAGTTCGTGTCTACTTATCGAGTACTTTGTATAATTCTGTCTTAAAAGTGTTCTTATAAGGAATATGTTGGGAGGCTGTGACTAGTTTAAAGTAATAAATGATTTCATTAAATGCGACCATTAAATTCGGCGATTGCGAATATTGCGATCGTAGCGAGAGGAGGCAAAGTAAAAAATTAGATTTGTGTAAACAAATGACTGCAAATGCTAAATATAGTTTCAGTGATATTCAAAACTTGCAAAGTGATATGACCCGACTTATTTATATAGAATGTTTAGAAGTTTTTGTTAGTCACATCTAACGACTCGAATATTTTTGGTGCAACATTGACCTTAATTACGTATATGAATGATAGTCTTTTTTTGAAGTCTAATTTAAGCAATAAGTCTACAAATTAGGGACATGACTATGATGATCAAAATAAAACTAAATTAATCTTCTGGTTAATTTTAAACTGCACAATGGTACATAAATATAAATGTACTGAGCAAATAATATGATTAATACGTGTAAAAAGTAGATGTTCACAAAACATATCGTTGAAAAAGGGTTATCAATCTAAATCATTTAAATACGAAGATGATCCGTAGACGAAGCGAGGTGTCAAATGGGGTTATAATAGCGGGTGATCTCCGATTGGCGCCGCCGTTGGTGCGCCCGCGCCGCGCCGCGCCGGGTGACGCGTGACGTTTCGTGACGCGCGTTATCCGTGACGCGTGACATTTCAATCTGCGCCCGCACACATTCCGTGGCGTCTCGGTAACGCGAATTCATTATTTATGCAATTTTCTCTTCACGTGTCTACATTAGCGGTAAAGTGTTTTAGTTTTCTTAATTCCTGGAAATTGTGTTGACATCCAATCTGCAATGGCTCAATAAGTGTAGGTAAGAAGTGATTGCATTTTAACTCAGAGGTAAGTACATTAAGATTAAATACCTAATATCATGTTATGAATGGAGTAAAACGTAAATTTAATTCATCTTCTATTTCATTCGCATACCTAGATACGTTACGCACGTAACGTAATGTTAGAGAGCTTATTAGAAAAAAAATCTTATAAGAACTCAAGAAGCATTAAAAAAATCTTATGCATATGTTTGCAAGATTATTCATAGTTTTCTATGTAGTCAATGATGTGGACTTATTTAACCTATTTTTTTTCACAAGCTAACAAATAAAAAAAAGAATAACAGTAGACTTGGCGTAATGCGTGTGGACATCGTCATAAGATTCACGAGCCGACTGCTTAGTTGTCCTTCCCATCTCGACCCCGCAGTATCCACTTGTCCAGTTCAAGTATGATAGGTAAGAGCTAGACTGTCGTGACAACTCTATAATTGAAGATAATACCTAAGCTACGATTGGTCGGCATTGATGGTACCCAGTACCCACTTTGGTAAAGAATAAGAACATAGACGGTAATAGTCATATTCATAACGTCGCCGTCGCACCACCGACTACAAGACAACTACGAAAAAAAAACATAAAACGAAATTTTAAGCACGGAATCAACCACACGAACGTTTTCTTTTCATATTTATGTCAAGACACATTTGACTAAATTCCTGATCTAAAAATCATATTAATATTTATTTATTTTTGAATTGGGTTTTTTGACACGCAGCTCCTATAATTCGAAGTTTATTTTGATTAATATTTCTTAACTTTTGTGTCCTAAAAAGTACCTAATAAATTGGAGTATATTCACCAGCGGAGCTGTACCTACCTATCTGATGTTCACCGGGTTTCCTACATTTATATTCCAAAGCATTTTGCGTTTCAAATTGCGAAAGATAAACCTCCCTACATCGGAAGCGTTTTTGACATCAGGTAACACAATAAGGTCCAATTGGAGGTCAGTTATTCTGGTTCACCTACGAGTACGAAGCACAGCGCTTGATTGTTTTGTAAATTGCCCTGCAGGGCAGTGACGGGGGCAAAGGCAATTAGGGAGCGTTTAGGATGTTTATCCGGTTAGTGGAACCCTGCTGTAGACTCAGGGCTGTCTCTCCTGCTGTTGTACCTAAACAAAAATGTTTTTTTTTCTATCTACTCGATAGCAAACATGGATCTGGAGGATGCTTATTTCAGTACCAAGGAAAGCCTGTTCAAATTGGAAGAATCGATTGCCGAAAATTGTATGTACACCAAATCTTGAGATTAACCCCTTACCGCATACGAAGCCTAATTTGGTAAACGATGTTTGTTATTTTTTTAAAAGCAATCATTCAATTTAATCAACAACTAATAATACAATTTTCAGGAAGCTACATTTCGTAAAACGAAACGTATTTTTATTATTTATGTGGGAAAGGTTTTTCTTGAAAAAATCTTAAGGGTAAGTAAGACGTAAGGGTAAGTAAGATGCACAAGACGTCATTGTTTAGTCCAGTGCGGAGTAAATTGTTAAAGTTCCAAGTTAAATAAAAAGGATCAATACGTAAGTGGCACCACCAAAAAAATATGTACGCTTAGTTTTAGTCTTTATTTACATATGTTGTGCATTTATTTTAAGAACTAAGGAATTTTCATTATAGTTTTCGTCTTGTTTTTATGAAGGCCACATTATTTCACTATTGCGCATACGAAGCCAAATATGACAGTGCTGTGTATTTTTCGTATTAAAAAAAGAAAAAAAATAAAAGTTGATAAAAAGTCTTATTTAGGCCTAATAAAGTTATATTTTGAAGAAATAAATTTTAATCCAATTTTTTAATAATTCATGCGGTAAGGGGTTAATTTGCCAAGCGAACTCCTGATCCCTTAGCAAACCGTAGTAAAAATTCTGGACGCATGAGCCGCGTAGATAATCCCTAGGGCAGACCTAAACAAAATATTTGCAAGCAAATAATTACAGAAGAGTCCTTTCTCGCCAGTTTCATTTTTGAATGCGAGGTTAGGTTAGTACAAATTTTGCATTATTCCGCAACTATAGTCATGTTCTTCATAGATAGAATGCATACAAAAGGAATATGATCTACCAGTACATAATTGAGCAATGCACAAAACGGACTACGAGTATTACTTATTAGCTATATTTAAAATTTAAATACAGTCTAGAGGCATCCCTGGCACCCGCATGTCCAGCACTCCGCGCAGTTTAATTTTTGTCATCGGTAAATCGACGCGTGTCTCATTTACAAGGCCAACGGTCTATCTTCAACCTTAATACTCGCGTATAGAAGTCTTCAGTGATGCATTACAGAGGTTTGTCCTTTGTTACCCCTTTGGGTGTGAAAAACGAGAGTTAGATAGGGGTGGCGCGTGTTTTATTATTTTGGGCATCCGATCGGTAATACGGTGGCTGCGGTAATGGACGAGTGATGGATCGCAGGCTCCGTCAATATGCCGGTATGTACCTATGCTTCACAGGAAGGTTATAGCAAATGCATCAAGTTAAACGGGTTCTCAGGTTGCATGAAATTGAAGACAAGGTTAATACCTAATACCTACTATGTACATTTGTTTTAAGGTAACGTATTACGCAAACTCCTTTACATACGGGCCGCTGATTGTATAGATTTTTACTGAACTGACCTCGGCTATTTCACAAATTTCATATCACAATATAACTACAGGGTGAAACTTGGGTCGTGAACAGTAACACGTTTTTCTAACTCTATAAACAACTAACAATTGAAAACTCAACAAGTAAATAAAAAAAAAAATTTTTTTTGTGGATTTTTCTAATTTTTAAGGTGTTTTTCAGAAATGATAACGGCTATTCATGCTATCATTTAATTTTACATGAAATGACAAAATTGCGGTTATTGATTACTTCCTGTTGAAGAGGTAATTTAAATTATTCCATTAATTTGTCTTAAAAATCATTTTGGAATCCTAAAGTAAAAAAATACTAAAACATAAACCCAAAAACATACAAAAAATGTATAAATAACTTGTCAATTTTTAAGTAGGTAACTTGTGGCGCATTTAATTGTTAGTTATGTATAGCCTCATCCTGCCCGTCATACATAGTTTGAGTTATTGAAATTTAAACCTAATGAGTTTGAAAATATAGTCGCTTTTCTTTTGTTCTACATTTTACATAAAGATAAATAATTTTGAGTGTAACCGCAACCTAAACGAGCTATACATTAATTATTTGGCAAAAATCGAATATGTCCTTTACAAATCACATTGGGCAGGAGTAGGATAGAGTTAGCAAAACGTATTACTGTTCACGACTCATGTTTCACACTGTATTATAATATATCAGTTAAATGTGTTTGTTCTCAACAAGTACCTTAGCTTAACATGATAAAAAATTGAAAATGATTCTTTATTCGAATAATTGTTCCGGTAAAAAGATATTCGAATGATGCCAATTTCTGTATACGCTACTGTCCTGGCTAACACTGAGCTGCTGCTGCTACCGCAAACTTCTTATTCGAAAATCTACTCGCTGTGAGTGTGTACAGCAGGAGATCGTACAATTTTCTGACATAGAATTTATTTTGTACGTTTCTTGGGAGAGAAAATAGTCCATAGCTCATCAGATACTCGACTCGCCTTCAGTGAGACCAGTACCTACCTAATTGAATTGACAGCATGTGCCATGACAACTTTTAGGCATTGCTGGCGTGGTAGGGATAAATGCACTCGACGCCACAACTTATTTTGACGTTAATCATAATCAAACAGCCTACATTTCAACATGGTGCATCATACAACATTTTTAACCGACTTCAAAAAGGAGGAGGTTTACAATTCGTCGAAATCTTTTTTTTTTTTTTATGTATGTTCCCCGATTACTCGAAGACGCGTGGACCGATTTGAAATATTCTTTTTTTGTTGGAAAGGGTATACCTTCTAGTTGGTCCCATTGTCACCGAATCCAGATCTGATGATGGGATCCTGGAGAACTCGAGGGAACTCTTCAAATGTTGTAGGCACACATGACATTTTTCATTTATTTTCGAAGACTAATCAAGTATTTGCATCTAGTCATGAACATCTTAAGTTGGTGATCTGATGATGGAAGGTACAACTCTTTAGCAATTAGGAGTTGGGGGATAATTCTTTAAGTATAACATATTTCGTGTATTTTGGAAGCTATTTGAGTATTTGCCTTTAGGTGCTCATCCTTTCATGTTGGTGAGCTGATGATGTAAGGTACAACTCCTTGGAGATTAGGAGTTGGGGGATAATTCTTTAAATATAACATATTTCATATATTTTGGAGGCTATTCGAGTATTTGCCTTTAGGTGGTCATAGTCTCATGTTGGTGAGCTGATGATGAAAGGAATAACTCCTTAACGATTAGGGGTTGGAGGATCATTCTTTGTATATAACAAATGTCATACATTTTCGAGATCTATTCAAGTGTTTGCTTAGTAGTTATGACATGTCGGTTAGCGGTTAGTGATTCTTTAAATAATATTGGCATGCTAAGTCTGTTACCTTTGAAATTGTTTTTGTATTCATATAAGTTCGCCAGTTCAGGTTTTATGGCCTACTACAGTGCAGTACATTCTAATTATAAGTATTTAGAGCATACTGAATAACGATTTTATATTTACACTACTAAAAAGCAAAAAATAAAATATTTTAAAAATAAAAATAAAACCTCCTTCAAAAATTCTCCCGAACTAAAAAGTTAAAAATAATTTTTGGTTCCTACTTCTTAGGATTGCCTACCCAAACCTTTAAACCTTTTACCCTATTCATTGAAATAAAACATTATGGCTAGGTACCCTACAGATTTCTTAGAAGTCGGTGCCAAGCCAAATATGTTCACTTTGCGAGTACTTATATGTATTTGATAGAGCTTTGTAACTTACTGTCACTCCGGTTATGCTTTCATGAAAATGACTGAGGCAGACCATTCTGTTGATAAAAGCGTAATCGGAGTGACAGTAAGTTACAAAGCTCTATCTAATATATACCTATGAACGTATTCGGCTTGGCACCGACTTCTAAGAAATCTGTAGGGTACCTAGCCATAATGTTTTATTTCAATGAATAGGGTAAAAGGTTTAAAGGTTTGGGTAGGCAATCCTAAGAAGTAGGAACCAAAAATTATTTTTAACTTTTTAGTTCGGGAGAATTTTTGAAGGAGGGGTTATTTTTATTTTTAAAATATTTTTACAATGCATTATTCGAGGAAAATCAGACTATCTCGGTAGTACCACCACCCAGGCCGCGCGGAAAAGTACTATTAAAATTCATTTAGGTACAGAAAAAAAAACACTTTCTGTACAAAAGTTTACCCTTAAAAAGCGCACTTTCTGAGCAGATGTATTGTAAAGATAAATTAATTCGGTGTTTATACCCTATGTTTAATATAAGGGGCAATTTACTATGGAAAATCCTGTGAGATTCATAATCATCATTTGTGTTATTTAAACTGTTCATCAAATTTGAATAGCATACCAAAAATAATTGCTATCTTTCGAAGTTCCATATCATTACTTCGGATAATCCATTCCATGAGTATAGTATTACGTCTACAGGCGCCACTTTTTTAAACACTAAATGCAATCGCACGAAGCCTTGATTGATTAATTGTTAGTTTAACACCTTCCGAGAACGATCTTGCTTGCCCTTCAGCACACGTTGCCCTAAATGGGATATAAACATTTAATCCGATCAGATTTTAATCGCAAATTGTTTCGAAGTCCAATCATTTGATCAATAAAAACGCCATAATTACGGTAGTTCTTTGCTAAGATCATCATTACTACGTGATGACTATGGATACTTGCAAGACGAATTAATAATGAATGGGCTACGTCGCCACATATATTATACGGCGCTTAGGTAAGTACTTAACTTGGCCCGCTGTGACCTTTACCAGCGTTCAGCGTACTATCTGTCTGGTTCGATATCGTTTTAATGTAATCTACCCATTATCGAGAAAAAAAATACGATAATTTAGGAGCAACAAGCCCTGTACAAGTATTAGCGCTGATGCAAAAACTTTTTGCACCTTTGCACCGAAACACTGTTGCACCTTCCTCCTTTGCAATAAAGTATACATTTGTCAACATATCTTTGATATTGACTATACAGGGTGTAATCGATAAGTGTTTACAGGCCATAATTCCGTAAATATTAGAGATATCAGAAAACTTTTAACTGATATCGAAAGAACGTTACCCAATGAGTAAAATTACATTAATAACTTTTTCTAAATAGATGAAGTAATATTAAAAATACTAACTTAAAACGCTCCCATACATTTAGTATGACGACTTACAGCTTTAAATAATGTCGGGTGTCGTAAGAGATAAAATTGTTAGAGATTCGTCATTTGTACGAATACATTGTAATAAAATTAGTACCGTTTATGAAATAATTAATCTAACATTTATTCTTAAATAAAAAAATATTCGTATTAAACTAGTCTTTGAATGAATGGTTACGTACTAAATGTATTGGAGGGTTTGAAGTTAATATTTGAGATATTTCTGATTTTTTTGCAAAAAAGTTATTAGTGTAAGTTTACTCGTTGGGTAATGCTCTTTCGATAACAGTTAAAATTTTTCTGATATCTCTCATATTTACGGAATTATGACCTGTAAACACTTATCGATTACACCCTGTATAAGAGTGTTCTCATGGATTATTTGAGTAATGAACTAAAACATAGTGTCAACAAATTATCGTCTCTAAGAAAATATGTAGGTACAAGGCTAACTGAAAAAAATCAGGTTCATCAATATTCATGTAGTGAGGTTGTCGATGACGTCACCATAATTTTATGAACCTATTCTTACTTTCTATAATTACTTTTTTACTTCCGGTAAAGGCAGGCAATACCGTGGTGGTGCCCGCTTCATAGTATAATACCGTGGCATTTTCAAATTTTCAAATTGCCCAAACCTGAGTTCCTGTAAAAAAAAAATCACACAAACAAAGCTGATGTAGTTGACTACCGTGACGATAAGAGTTAAATGTGTGTGATGAAAATATTAGGGCCGTAGGCCGTAATACGTCAGTCTTTGTGCGGGGAGCGAGCCAGTACACCATAAAGACTAAATTAGTTTGTTAACTATAAAGCACAATTTTTTTACATCAATATTTTATACTAATATTTTATACAAATTTTTATAATTATTTATTTGCAAATTACATGTCAAAAAAGACCTATACTAAAAACAATTGAAAAATAAAATTTAAAATGAAATTAAAACTAAAATTAAGAGGTGATAAATCCTTTTTTAGGGGTTCTGTAGCCAAAATGGCAAACACGGGACCCTTATAGATTCGTCATGTCCGTCTGTCACAGACGATTTACTCGGAAACTATACGAGTAAATGCTACAGTAATGAAATTTGGCAAGGATATATGTTGTAGGAGCAGCTATATTCTTATGATAATAATACTAAAAAAAATGGGGTTGGGGCCCAACGTACAAGTAACTGATAGGTAAACATTTTCGATTTACATAAGCGTGTGGGCTATCAATAGAAAGGTCTTTAAAAATTATATAAAGGTTTTTAAAGCGCGTCTCAAAGTCTTAAAAAGTGAGTCTCCCCCTCAATTTTTTAACTACGTGGTATAAAATCCTAAAACAAAAATGATGTTATGCAAATTAATAAATTCTTGTACAGTTTTTGGTTTGATAAAATTATCTCATATAGTTTTTGGGACAGGTTGATTTAACTGTAATTTGAAGACGCTGGCTAAAGCGAGACATTGGTAATAAAAGGAGATACCATATGTATTATTAAATAAAAAGATTCCGACGAATTCAGAACGTCCTCATTTTTGTAGTCGGCTAAAGAGTTAATATAAACTTTGATGTCAACTCTTAACTCTTTTGTTTCCCTCCTTCTGTTTTGTTTTCCCCTTAAATCTTTTAGTATCATTTACCTTAGGGTAAAGGCAGGTAATACCGTGGTAAACCAGTACTAATACATACTTGTAAGAAAACACAACAAGAAGATTTATTTCTACTGAATAAATCTTCTGAAATGACGTATGGAATCAGATACATTGGATGGCAAAAAGTACCTTTTTAAAGTTTGCTAATCTCAACTCTCAACCATATAATCTTTACTACAGGTACAGTAAAGGAAATTTATTTGCGTACCTTTTTAGCCTTTATTATCATCGTGACAAGAGTGAATGTACTCGTACCTGTATAGCATCTATATTCTGAAATATATTTTTTATAATCACGTAATATTTAAATATTTTGTAATTTACTTAATAGTTTACCAAAAAAATTTGTATTTCATTTAACGTAATATATCTTTTATCGGTAAGTAAACTGTTGGTATCTATTTTTTAAGACTCGCACTTGCAAACAATTTACAATGTTGGTATAGGTACTTAAGCCTTATTCAAATATGGCGTGTAATAAACGTTAAAGAACAGCTTTACATAGAATAAGTATAAGAGTAGCTTACACGGGTTCCCGATTATCGCTCTGAAGAAGACGTTTAATCGGGTAATGGACGTTGTAATGAGCGTTCCTGTAGCGACGCGGGCGCAGATACCATCGGTGCGCGGTGATGGCCGATAACGCACGCATCACAATAATGATAGATCCACTCATTAGCTCATTTAATTTGTTATCATCTATTGCGCCAATGAAACCTGAGCAATGTTTGAGACGTGAGTCGCTATTCGAAGTAAAAAGGCGATAATACGATGACTTATTCTTATTCCCTACCGTATTCTGACTTAAAAAATATATATCTTTGGAGGGGAGGGCCTATTTTTGTCGGGTACTACTCGTAAAGTCGGAAAGTTTTCTCATTTTGATGTAATTATACACGGTGCTCGTGAGCATTCCGAAAGATTTTAATGCTGGATTCCTGGCCACATTTAGAGTCTTTAATGTTATATAAAATTTCCTGGATTCGGCTTGGTTTCAGAGATAATCAACCTTTTTTCGAAATAAGTTTTTCGACGTAACTCGTCATTTAACTTCTTTATGATTACAATGCCACCACAATGTGTTCTAATATTACCACACCTTTTGCCTGACAATCAAAAAATACGAATAGACTTGACGAAATAACCTGTTATGATAAAAAGTACTGGAAATGTTAAGAAGTATTCAAAAAGACTAAAAAAAAGATAATTTTTTTTTGGTGGAATTGACTTTTGGTCTCATAATATTTTATGTTTATTCTGATGCCTAGAATGCACAGTTAAAATCTTTCGCAATGCTCGCGAGCACCGTGTATAGTGTGGGGAATCGTTGAATAATTTGAAAAAGAATGTGGAGCCCAAAATAATTTTTTTTTTCTAAAGACAATATTGACCTAGATAGTGTCCTCCCTAGAAATAAAGTCATGAATGTCAAAGTGGTAAGCCCACTTTGACATCCATGATTTAATTTTTGATTAGAATACATACTTTGAATTAAAACTATTTCGATCAAAATAGGACCAGCACTATGGAACCCTATATGTACTAAACATGGCCAGACATGCCGATTTTTAATATTTTATTCTACCACTTTGTCGGCATGATTAATATGTATACCTTTACCAAATTGCATTTTTCTAGTACTTAGCTATGTTGCGGACATACAGACGGACCTGGCGAAACTATAACGGTTCCTATAGTTTACTAATTACTACGGAACCCTAAAAAGAGGCCCTAGAGAGCTAGAGTCTGTCGCGCCACAAAAGAGACTGGAATCCCACAGTCAAACTCTGGAGATTTTTATAGGACAATTGTTAATATCTAAGATTTTAAACACATACATGTACAATTAATTATACATAAATAAATAACAATAACACTGGATGTAAGGTTGTGTTGATTATGCGACACAACACTCAGATGTAAATAGATAAAAAGTAGGTATAATAGAAAGGCTGTATGTTAAAGTACCTTCTATTTACTAGACTTACCTTTTGGAATTGTAGTTTTACAGGAATAACCTAAAAACATTATACGATAATTTACGTTGGTATTACTCGTATTTTAATACATTGTGTAGGTACTTGTTTTTTTCCATACTTTTGAACCAGTAATAGAAAAGTTATAGGAGGAAAAACAATAATATCATTTTCACGATTAGTTATCATTAATGTGCCACAATTGGGTAGGTACCCATAAGTCGAAAAAATGCCATGAGATAGTCGTATACACGTAGAGATTTATTTTTATTAATTTAACGACAAAGCAAAATTATGTAGAGTTATATCAGTCTACAAAATTCATCTGTGTTCCAAACATTTGTCTATTTTGTTTATGCTGAATTTGTCTGTTTTGTTTTGTCCTGTCATGCTTGTTATATTTGCCACGAATAAATGATTTGTATTTGTATATTTATCTGCCTTATATTTTTTTGAGTTGAATTTTGGATGCTATACAATTAATTGCCTTTCCTGCCATGGCTCTTCACTTTCTGTTTTTTTTTGTGATTTAGCTATAAATACTAACTTACCTATGTTCTGGTAATTTTCGTGAGTTAATTTTTCACTATGCTTACAAGGATGTTAGGTACCTCCTTTATATGTCATGATACAATATTCTATTGAAAATAATTCAACTCAATATATATATAAACTTTAAAGGATACTTACTTAGGATTGTATACGAAATACCTGGGATTCATTTAAAACCCAACTACTGTCGGCAGTGTAACGTCAGGATGGCTTCGGCCATGCTTTGCAATTATATCTACAAAGAAGTACCAGTGTTTAGCCAATAATTTAGCAAGCACATGCAAGTACCTATGTGCTCGACGTCTCATTTTTTAAAATATGTAGACGAAGGTAAACATAATCCAATAAGCAGCTTTGTTTATTTAACTAAAATGTTAAATTTATGCCTACGTGTTTGTTCTTCGTAAAAATAATGGAGTATTAACATGCATGGCCATAAAAGTTATGTGGCTTGAGATAATACCATAGATTACTTAGCTATAACATTTTTATGGACCATACTACCATGGTTAGTTATACAACTGCCTGAAAATTACTGGTTATGTTATGTAACTATCAGAATACTAGGTGCAATGCAGTTTCAACTGTAATGTCAATAAAATTTAAATAAATAAGTTGTTTAGCTTTAGTTTACCTGTAAAGGAGAGAAGGTAAGTACCTTAAATTAAACGTAAAGTATGTTACTTCTTTCTAAGTTCGTCACTGCTGGACTTAGGCCTCTCCAATAGGAGAGATAATAATCTATGCACATTAGGAGGTAAAATTACCCAGAGTCAACATGCTGGGTGAGCGGATTGACGAATGCTTTTGTGTTAACACTATTATGATGCTGCTGTGCATCATCAATCTTCAATAAATGAGTGGTCAGTGACACTTGATCCTTTAGTCGATTCTTAAGACACTCACGGGAAGAGTTAGAGTTGGGATGGGGCTATAAGACTCGTTCGGCCGCTTGGTGATGGCAGTAGGAATACGTTTTTTAGTTCCCCCCAGGTCAAGATAACAAAAAATCAAATCGCATACCTAGACTAAAACATTGTTAACTCAAAATCCATACTAACAACCCTTAACAAAAAAATGTACCTACGCATCGCTAAATAAGTGCGTAACCCAGACCAACTCTCTAGTGAGCAAGATATTTGCCATCATAATTTTGTCACAGGCGTCAGTTTTTTCTCTCAGTGAACGTATTGTTCATTTGAATGTCAAAAATCCAACTGGTCTCATATTATTATGCTATCATAGATACCACACCAGCAACAGCTAAAGTAATGGTTGTGGCGGATGCTGCAGCTGTCCTGTTTACAGATAAGGTTTATATTTATATTCTAATACTATCTCCATTACTAGCACAAAAAAAAAGAAAAAAAATGGTTGCACTTCATTTTGTTGATTTTAACCATTCTCATATTATTTAGTGCTTTCCGAACTTGGAAAATACTTATTTTATGAAAATAAAAATCAAGATTGCCAAAACCTTTCCGTCCTACTAATCATGTTGACATTGATCGACAACGGTGGACATAATATTACAACCTTATAAATTTATAAATTTTAAATAGCAACAGTAATAGTAGAACGATATAGGTAGGTAATCAAATTGTTTTAGCTTCAAACACCTAAGTGCTTACTAACTTTAAAACTGTTGCTTAAAAAATATTACAGTTAAAGAGTTAAGAATGTATTAATTTCTAAATGTGTTTAATACTTACTTACTCCGCTGGCACACCGACCCAAAATGAGTCTTGACCTCCGACACCAGAATGCGCCATTTTTCTCGGTCCTGCGTCAACTCTCGCCAGTTGGTAACTTGGAGCTCACGCAGATCCGCGTCGACTATGTCACCCCCACGGTATCTAGGGCGACCAAAGGTCGTCGACCTCGCGGGCGACCGAGGTATGCTTGTTTGACCCTGCGATCCTCCTCCATCCTCTCCAGGTGACCCAACCAACGGAATCTGTGGGCTTTTGTCTCTCCCATGATGGTAGGCTCATCCACCATATCTTCAACCTTCTGGGGGGTTACCATGACGTACTAATGCGGTTCAGTTTAGGTCCAGGGAAAGGGACAGTGATATACGACTCGTATAGCCTTGTCCCTTTCTCTCGACCTAAACTGAACCGCATTAGTACGTCATGGTAACTCCCGTGGTTCTTTAGCACTCTCAAGCTTCCATCGGGCTGTCGCTTTGAGCCAAGGATCTCCCGAAGAATCTTCCGTTCTGGGACTAGCAGCAGGTTCTCTTCTTTAAGTGTCAATGTCCATACTTCCCATCCGTACATTAGTATAATATATGTAGGTTGCAGTATGGTTTTAAAATCCCGATTTTGGTGAATTTACGTAGAAGTTTAGACTAAATACTTTATGAAGGGCAGCAGTGCATCTCAAGGTATTCTGGACTCGAACATGTTTAATAATTCGAACAAAATATGTTTAATAATTGAAAATATTTATTTTGTTTCACTTAACACTAAATACTAAAACCTACATCTTAACAAATTAATTAGTGAAAGTAACCTTACTTAAATAAAAGTAAACTATTTAAATAAAAAAAACTTAAAAGAACCTACTGATATAAACCCGCATCGCTTGGTTCCCGACACAAATTAAGATAGGTACCCATCACGGTCGCTGCACTTCAGCGCTGAATCGCAATGGACAGTCTCTGCTCCAGGAACGAACCGCATCGGGAATCACCTTTCCTGCAGGCGTCGTCCGCGTCCCACATCCCAGTTCCCTAAGAAAACTCTTACCCTCTGCGCACCAGCAATAAGTTTAAATTTATAATATTTTAATTAGGCACGAAATGAAGTTTATTTTTGCATTATTATTTTTATGAAATACCTATACTTACTTTATAAGTACTCTAACATTGTCAGATGAAATTGAGGCATCACATAAAATAATAATCGTTATTAATATATAGTTACCTCTTCAGACCCGTCTATCTATAGCAAATTCATACATTTTTATTGGGTGCATAGTTCTGCTACTAATAACTACTTAGTTCCTGCAAGATAGATAGTACACATGGTGGTGGCACCAATATTAGACACTTTTAGCTGAGAGGCACCACGAGTGATGGACGTTTGAATCTTACTTAGTAATAGGTACGTATGGCAGCGTACGGTTGTAATTTGGCTGTTGCAAAACAGATGCATAACTCTTTGTTTCTTTAAATTATAAATGAATTGATATCATTGGGTACCTAGTTGTGCATTAAGTACAGGTGCCGTCAGGTAGGTACCTATACCTATATCTATCTGCGTGTGACACAACAGAGCATCACAGAAATAATAATAAAATAGCCATAATATTACCTCTTCATACCGGTCCATAGCAAATTCATACATTTTTAAATATGGGCGATGCAATGGTTAGCGACGTTAGCGTGACTTATTATAATAAGTTTCCTTCCGTCGACTAACTATAATATATACAATATTAATACTTATTTTTGTATTAATGGCACCTGTATATTCAATTTATTGCTCCATAAAAGTAATGATACGTTTAATTAATATTTCCAGTTGGAAGGTAAAGAGGTATAATTTATTTGATTATTGCCAAGTCTGCGATTTTTTTGTTCAGCGTGGATTTTATAAGTAGGTAAGTTAAATGCTTTCTAAGGCAATTTTAAATATACATGGCACGCGCTCGTAGTTTTAATTGTGAGCATCCACAGATTTAATATTATTAGTGTGGTTATTATTAGCTACTATTAACATTTCTGTACTATGATATTAGCAAACTAGTACTGCGGTACCTACTGCGATGTCCTAACTCGATATAACCGCTACATTACATACTCCAATATAGTGTCACAAAGATGCGCAAATTCGTAGAAGAAACTATACTCTCGGACTCAATTCTCGTGCAGACGACACGGTACAAACCAATTGACTTTCTGGCACATGATGAGCCACAAAGCCGAATCATCCTTTTCTAGTACCTATGAATATACAGGGTGGCTAGTAAGTAGCCCGACAAACTTGAAAGGTGTATTCCGGAACACATTTTGAGGCTATAATGTCATATGAACTTTTCTGGATTCGGCTTAGTTTAAGAGATAATGACATGTTATTCAAAAATCTATTTTAATCACAAGTAACTGAAAATTGCCTGCACGATTAAAATTCTTACACTAGTAGTTTTCATCTCGACATACACACTGATTAAAGTTAGAGAAAATGGGAAAAATTTCAGAAAAATGTTTAACAAAAAAAATTTTTTCAATACACTGAAAAAAAAATCTTTATCTACAATTTATTACTGGTCATGTACAAAAAAAATCAAAAATCACAATAAAGAATTTCAAACCTCGGCCACTCGGTCTTTGCCCTTAGAGAATGGTCAAAGGCGCCTAGCCTTGTAAGGGATTGCATATACCCGAGAAATTTGACCGGTGGTTGCTAAGACCGAGTGGCCGAGGGGTACAGGCATCAGCCGCGAAAGCTGAGTACGTGGGTTCGATCCCCACCTCGGACATAGGTGATCTTGGTCGTTTTTCTTTGGTATATGACATCTAATATTTATAATTTATATAGTATTAAGTAGTGTGACTACTGGGGAAAAATTAAAAGTACAAATCAAAATATTTAGTTAATAAATAATTTGATTTGTGTTTTCACAATATGTTCAATAGATGGCAGCACCATCTCTCTCTAGCTATTCTAGAAAACTGTAAAGTATTCTAATAGGAGGTGCAGGCATGTAGTTAGTGCTTGCCCTTAGAGAATGGTCAAACGCGCCTAGCCTTGTAAGGGATTGCATATACCCGAGAAATTTGACCGGTGGTTGCTAAGACCGAGTGGCCGAGGGGTACAGGCATCAGCCGCGAAAGCTGAGTACGTGGGTTCGATCCCCACCTCGGACATAGGTGATCTTGGTCGTTTTTCTTTGGTATATGACATCTAATATTTATAATTTATATAGTATTAAGTAGTGTGACTACTGGAGAAAAATTAAAAGTACAAATCAAAATATTTAGTTAATAAATAATTTGATTTGTGTTTTCACAATATGTTCAGGTCAGTGAACTTTGTAATTGAAAATAAAAACGCGAAATTCAAAAGGCTGGAGGCCCGCTATATAAGGTTTTCATACAAATCACAAGTCGTGTTGCAAAGCTGCAACTTTGGTAGGTATACTATACTCGTAGAGGTCTTATAGGGATATCCGAAAATGCATGTTACAAGAAAAACAAAAAAAGAATTTCGGCATAGGACGTAAAAAACTGAAAACATTTTGAAATTCCTTTAGTTTTTGACGTTTAATTAAAAAAACTATTATCTTTTTGATACTAATTGCTACAAAACTTAGAAAGAATATTAAATTTGAAAGGATTTGAGCTACCTTGCATTACGTAAAGTTACATAGATGTTGAGATACGACATTTCAAAAAGTGCCATTTATTAAGTTAAGAAAAAAAATGCATGTTTTGAAGCCTCGTATACCTCCAACTATAAAGCTTACAGTAATTGTTATAGGCTCAACTTGTTCCAAATTTCATATAGTTATTATCTACAGTTACTTTTTTTTTTCTTAGCGCGAACGTTTTGCAAATATTTAGTGAATAACTTTAACGTAACCTAAAATTTGTTTATGTTTTGATAAAAGGCACTTTTTGAAATGTCGTATCTCAAAATATATATAACTTACGGTGATGTCACGTAGCTCAAATCCTTTCAAATTTAATATTCTTTTTTAGTTTTATAGCCATTAGTATCAAAAAGATAAAAGTTTTTTAGTTAAACATCAAAAACTAAAAAAAGTCCGATTTTATTTCCGTTTTTTACGTCCTATGCCGAAATTAGTTTTTTGTTTTTCTTGTAATATACATTTTCGGATATCCCTATAAGACCTCTATAATATACCAAAGTTGCAGCTTTCCAACACGACTTGCGATTTGTATGAAAAACTTAGATAACGGGCCTCCTGCCTTTTGAATTTCGCGTTTTTATTTTCAATTACAAAGTTCACTGACCTGATTTTACTAAGTGCGCTATAAGGTCATTAATTGCATGTTTTACGTAGCATAATTAGGTGAGGCGATATTAAGCAGAAAACGTTAGTAACTAAAACACAAAATTTTATCTAGTTTACAAAAAATAGTACTTTTTGTAGTCTCGAATCTCTGAAACTATAAGACCTATGGTAATGCATGTTAGCTCAACTTGTTGGACATTTATTAATCTTTAAGCGTTTAATAACACATGATATCAAAAAAGTAAGGTTTTTTTAATAAAAATCAGAACCTAAAAAATTACCGTAAATATCGCAGTTTTTCTCGTACTATGCAGCTAGCACAATTTTTTTTTGCTTGCAAAATATGGTTTTATACTGCCCTATGGTGTCTGGTCTGGGTACTGGTGGGTAATCTGCTCAAAACCGAAACTTCAGTTTTCCTTTAGGGCCAAAACCGATACCGAAACTTAATACAGACCTAAAATTGCTAAACGTTTACTCGTGTTTATGTTTTGGTAATAAACAAATCTTTAGTCCTCCTAACGGTTACCATAACTTAGGTTATTGTAAAGTTAGGTAGTACCTGTATGTATGTATTTGCACTATTTGCCGGGCCCCACCTGTGCTTTGGATGGTCTCGCTCACCTGCCGGAGCACAGTATCGTTACTAGGTACTAGACGCTACCGTCTAAGTGCTTGTGCCTCTGTCCTTCTGTGAGGCGAAGGTGTTACTTTCCCCAATGGGCATTCCGTAAATCAGTACCTAGACCTACGCAATTTAATAGATATTTATTCATACGAGTAACGCTGTATGCCAGTAGGAAAGTGGACCCTGACAAAGGTCAGCTATAACGCTAGGTAGAAGAAGAAGACACACGAGTATCCCTCCCTGGTATGGTAAGGACTCCATTTTCTTCGGTACCTAAGTAATATTCGATGCATTATAGGAAGGTGCCGTACTGTAAAGAATTTCACACATTTTTACATTAGTAGGTACCTTACTTAAGCACATTTTGGTGGTATTTCGTAATTACCTACTGATTCTGCAATTTCAATTAAATTCGAAATTTATAAGGACGTATGAAAAGTATGAAAACTATAAATATTTTGATCAGCAATTTGTTTATACTCGGTCTGTAGCCCGGTGATATCATGGTGAAACAAAGATGATGAGGCAGGTACTCGTTTCTTTATAGAAGTCTTCAATAAAGCAAACCGTTTAAATAAATAATTATTTTCTCGCTGACGTGTAACATCATTAATTAGCTATCATAGGTAAGTTTAGTTATGGCGAAAGGTTTGCCAGATTTTCGTCAAAACGAAACTTTCAGCCGGTTCTTGATTTTTCCGCCGAAACTGATACTTTGGTCGGACATTAGTACTTACAAACCTGTACGTAATTATTTATGGTTACCTAATTGTCATTTTTATTAAGTTAGGGACGTAGATTTGTAAGTAACAAGGTATTTATGCATTTAGTTACTAATAATATAAGTAGTGAGACTAATGAGATGTTTAGCAATGGACTGAAAATATGATGTCAAGCTCGGACGTTACCTATCTCTGGAGATGTCACAACGAGCACAGAACAATGGCTAGGCGCGGCGGTCGATGCGCACGCGCAGCGATAGGCGCGCAGGCGGGGCGCAGGGCGTGGCCGCGCCGCCATTGGCCCGCATGCAAATGCGCCGCCCGCGCAATCACTGCGCCATCGCGAGCACCATTGTTCCTCGCAAAAACGCGCGTCGCGAGCTCACTCGTTTGTCGGAGCGTGTTCGTGCAAAAACTGCGGAATGCGCATAACAAGAAATCAGAGAAAAAATGGCTGCCTCGGTTTTTCACTCGCGATTTATATCCCGTGGGCGACGTCGCGAGCCCTGTCGCCGTGCGCGCAAAAACTAGACGCGCTCCCGAGCACCCGCGCACTCTAAATTGCGCCCGCAGTATGCGAGCAGTCAATTGGCGACGAGGCCATTACTTTTAAATCACATTTACATTGAATGCGCGAGCGACGTCCGACGACCCGATGCGATGCACAATTAAAATAAGGCAATAAATTAACAGTTAGGTATAAGTAAATAAGTAAGTACGCGCGCGCACTGCGTTTCGCTAGAATCTCAGTAGACTTCCGAAAAGCCCAAAGCAACCATCAACATCAGATCAACTACACCAAAACTTTCGCTAATGCCAAAGCAGAATTATTTTAAATAATGTTGTAAGTTATGTATCTTTATGTATAAGCTACCTACATACCTTAACAGTATTGCCAAATGCTATAGCACTTTGTGCTTACATATACACTTTGTGCTAACCGGAAATCAAAAATGTCGTAGATAAACGATACGCTCTTAAAAGCTTCATGTTGAAAGCAGTGAGCCACTTGAAGGTAACTGACCGAAATCTTAATACCTACCTGATCTAACCTAACACTAGGTAACTTATGCGTATTTCGACAAGATTGCTTTAAGTTATTACAAAATAAATACCTATATGTATAACACATACATTTATAGGTGTGCACAACACCTTCACATGGAAGCAACCTGAAATTTAAGTGAGCTTTCGCGTTACCTATGGTATTTACATAATCCATTGCATCATTGTGTTTTTCCGTTTTATTTAGTCGGCTCGTAAATAGGTAGGTAGTGAGGTTGGTAGGCGGTAAACAGGTAACCTTACATAGTATGGAGCTCTGTTACATACCTACCTAAATCGGAGCAAACAATCCACATAAAGATATTTAATGCATTCACAATTCTAATTTTATCTCGTTGCATTACAGTAATTAGCGGAGTTATCTAAGACTTATAAATGTTCATACAATGTGTCGAGATAAAATCTAACAATCTCTTGCGCACCTTATGTCTGCACAGCAAGGTTTCAATCGGTGGCAGACGAGCAGTCTCATTACAGTCACCTGGTCGCATTAGAGCAGAGTAGCATTCATTACGAGGTAAAAACTGGTCGTGCATGTGAATGAGTGGTCGGCAGCGGCCGGCGGCCGGCGGGTGACTCGCCCAATTTACAATAAAACGCGCGGAACGTCCGGCGGCGCAAAAACCGCCCGCGCCCGCGCATATGAATGGGAGGGCTTTTTGCGCAGGACCTTACTCTGACGCTCACGTAATCAGTGCATCCCTTAGCACACGTGGCTATATCCCAACTGGCTGGAGATCTATATTTACATTCTGAGCTGCTACGACTACGCTGTCATACGGTTGGTTATCAATAACGAAAAGTACGAGCACCCGATACCGATAGACCCATTCCCCAAGTAGGTAAAGTGAGATGCCTGGCGAAATAATCAATTTAGGTAATCACTTAATCAGGCTATTTCATTCATCGAACTTATGTACCTACCTACATAGTGTGCATAGTAAGGCCTTACTATTTATTCCTGGCAAGCTGACAAGTGAATGTATCTATCTATTCCTGCAAGGCAAGGCGGGCTTAACTAGCAATTTCTAAGTATGTAGGTATCTTTGCAAGTAGCGATGAAACAAATAAATAAACGTCTCGGAATAAACAACAAAAATCATATAAGTATGTTAATAGGTACAATAGATACCTTCTTAGGTGGTTAACTATTAGATACACTCTTATATTATCTAAATACATTGTCTTCCATCACACATAGGTACCTTTAAATTACCTTAAATATTACCCTACAGCCTATTCCCAGTCCTTCATTGTAATCCGAATTAATACCTACCTACTTAAAAAGTTGTAAGTACTCAAATAATGCATTCAATTGATACCTGGTTACTCATAGGTAAATATGTACCCAAGATTCAGGGCTCAAATTCAGCAGTTATATGGGCTACCGTAATTGTTAAACTGTCATCAAAAGCGTCATCGTAGCTGCCTTGCTCTGATTATGTAACCGCAGCGAGTTTTTGCGCGACACAATGTCCGCCGCCCGCGCACCGCGTCGCAGGCGCATGGAAAATGCAACAGATTATCTCGACGACCACTGGCTCTCATTAAAATAACCGGCAGAGAACTGACGTGCCCAAGAATGTACTGCGGGTACTTGTTCAATGGATAGATAAGAACATGTTGAACAGGGAAAGGTTTTTCCTAGTTTAGCACATCCGGTGGAAAATTAGCTTGACCTTTTTTCTCATTTATTCTCTCCCTTTCGATATGGCCATTTGACCAAGGCAGCAAAAATGGCATGTTCTTTGCAGCGTGCCCTTTGATGTCACAAGTTACGATATATTTGATACGATTATCTGATCAACAAAGATTACTTTTTAAAAGAAATAACCTAAGGGCCTACCCCTTACCTACGTAATAAGGATGATGACTGTAATTAAAATAAATTATTTAACATTATGCACGACATAATACACGAAGAAATTATTACTAAGACGTGGTTTGCAGTAATTTTAGTACAAAACTTCTATTTAATAAATTGAAAAGAACTTCAAAGAGCGGGTCATTTGGCAGTACTCAAACGTGACGTCACTTTTGAGTATTTCATATAAAATTCCATAGTGGTGATCGTTTTGACAGTTTGAAAAAAGATGCTGATTTGACTTGCCAGTCATCATGCGTATTGTGAAAAAAATAGTGGTAAATGGTGTTAAAGTAGTACCTACCTACCATCTTACTCGTAACTAGACACCGTTATAAATGCAGAACTCATTTTTTTGCATATCTAAATGAAGCTAAAATACTTACTTGCTGTTTCTCAGCATAATGGAATCTTAATGCACAAAGCGCGAAATACCCGGTATCTTGTCTATCGACGAATGTAATCCAATTGTAATTTAATTTTGTTTCCATTACACCTAAACGGCCTAATCTCGTGCACGAGCATGAGTTGTGTTCAGATGCTATCTCTCGTTAATTGTTTCCTTCTTCAGGCTTATTCTGGTTTTCATCCCCACGAAACCTTTTGTGGGTGACTCTAAAAGACTTCAACTTTCGGGCAGAGAAATGCTATGGCAAATAGGAAGGACTGAAGCAGCGTGTAGAATGTAAATAGCTTGCCTTCAAAGAACGCTTGACAGGTCATAACACCTTGCAGGACGGTAGGCACTACGCTGAAAGTTCAGATCACCCCATTGCCTAAGATTGTTATGGAAGTGTCCCCTAAATTATATTTATGCCGTGATCAATAAAATATGATTGAAGCGATTTCCTGCCTTGCCAGTAGTCTAGGCGCAGAATAAGGGTCGTGGCACGCTCGTAAGTCAGGAGCGTGCAGCGATAGGATCGGCGCGCGCGCATCCGAGCTTCAGAGACTTATGACGGAAAGAGGATCCGCGAGCCATGGAAGCTCATATTTTGGAAATTATAGAAGAACTGATAAAAGCTAAATAACGTTTAGGTTTATGTAACTATTTATAGGAGCTTTGAATTACGCAAACAAACTGTACATAACTAAAAGTAGTACGTACCTACAATAATAATTATTGTAAAAGCATTTCAGTACCTACCTTAGTCAAAATTGTCCTTTGTCAATGCCGCTGCTTAGTTTGTACAATAATATACAAACACAAGCGTAGAGCTTATTTAATTTTTAAATTAAGTCCATCATGCATACATAAGTAGGGTCATAAATGTCGCCATATCTAAAATATGGCAACTACCACAATAGGCGTAAAAAGTCCGGATTTTAGAGCTCAGAACCTGGTCATGGAGACACGGTGCTTGTGTCGTAGGCGAGCCAACACTTCAAATTTTTAAACCCGCACTACGAATGAAAACCCCGGCCTCTCTCCGAATGCCCTCTAAACTAGGACCTTTCCGGGAAAACCCGGACGAATGGCAATCCTGTATAAGAAATAAGCGAATATGAAACTAAACTTATTCCATCCAGAAAATAACTTTAGTTTCAGTTCAGCATAAATTATAATTTTTACACAATTTTTTAAATATTTTAACCTAGCTGCCAAAATTAAAAATAAAACGACATAGATTTTCCTAACGTGAGGTGCAGTCAACAAGTATTTAGATTCATATTATTAGAAGTCAACATATTATACGTTTTTCTGATGAGAGTTGGTGCACTGAAGCATAATTCTAAATCCATATTGGCGGGCGGGTCGTGACCGCGCCTCGCGTCGTGCGCGCGCGGGAGCGATCTGCTTGCGATACCACGCGCCTTTATTGATTTATGCACTCTCGCGCAGGCCGAATTGGATGCAAGCATATTAGACCACTAGTTCTTGTCAGCTTGCGATTATTTCATGTGTAATCCTCGCGGTAAACGAAGAAAATATAATGATTATTTCATTTCATTTCTTCATCATCATCTCCGTTCGCTGCTGAACATAGACCTCTCGTCATATTAAATAAACGTATGCTCATAATCGCCACGCTGGGCAAGTGGGTTAGCGATTGCAGTATATGTCCACTATGATAACGCTGCTGCCCATTATCTTCTAACAAATAATGGTTTCAGTGACATTTCAATCCGTTAGTCGACTCTTATGACCCCCACGGATAGAGTTGGGGTGGTGATAGATCATTTTTACTGCCGTCACCACGTGATGCTCTGCAACTGTACAATCCCGATCTAAATTAAAGGAAAAATAGATACAGCCAAGATTTCAGTTGAACCAATCTTACCCCATCAATCCCATCATGCTCTAAATTTTTTAAAAATTATTAGATGTAGGTACTACCTACAGAGGTAATTGCATTATTTAGACAATCAAATTTGTAACAGCAGGTTTAACGTGACATATTCCTTAGAGGAACTGCATGATACTCAGCTACATTTTAATGGACGATCGACGATGATCACGTCGAGTAAACATATTATTAATTATAGGTCCCTGAGTGGTTGATGGGTACCTGAGACGTAGAAAAATTTGCCCAAGGCATAAAGTGATAATAATAATAATAAGGTCGCAGGGCAGCTTGTGGCGAGCTGTTGGGGAGTAACGACCCCACGGACCCGAGTGCTCCAGAGAGTTGGTCAGGGTCCCCGCCTCCGGCGTGTCTTCGTCGGTCGGAGTGGTACCCCAAGGGGACCCGTAGGACTCTCAGCTCTGGCTTGGTTTAACTGGCCGTCCAGAGAGGAGTCGTCAGAGCTATACGCTCCAGGGGTGGAAGTGTAAATTTGCGTAAGTCGCGAGTTGGTGCAGCGGCCGTCAAGCCACTGCGCAGAAAGCGGTGTACACCTCTCTACACTCCTGAGCCGCCTACACCGGTGTTGCCCCTGGCTGTCTCTTGTGACGGCATTTACGGAGGCCCATCTAGTCGGCGGCAAGTCACCGCCTGCCTCGATAGCAAAGAGAAATCATTGTTATGGCAGGTGTCCGGACCTCTTTTCTATAGTTCCATCTCTTATCCATCCAACCTTCATCACCATAACCCACTAGTCTTTTTCATATAATCTCCAATAGCCTCTATATGCCTGCTGGGACCGGTTCACGGATATCTATTTTTGTGCCCGTGAATGGGTTGCAGCAGGTGTAAAACACAGCAAATTTCTCCAAAGGGCCTCTACGTGTTGGATCTGTATCCCCGCGCAAGCCTATCAAAAGACCGGGATTTATAGGCCCGTGATCAAAGAGATATACAAATAATAATAATAATTAATAGCAAGGTGATCCGCTTGGCCCCTTAATTTTTAGCCTTGCCTTACAGAGGGTAATATCCAGATCCAGTTCCTCGCTTAATATTTGGTATCTGGACGATGGTACTTTGGGGGGCAAACCAGAGGACGTTGAACGGGACTTGCATGTGCTGCTGCCCCTTTTGAAGGAACTGGGACTCGAGGTCAATCCGAGTAAATGCGAGTTTTTTCCTTGTGGCGCTAGTTCTCGATCTTCGTTTCTCTTGTTCGATACTTTGCTCCCCGGTATTAAGGAGATTTCAACTCAGGACTTTCAGTTATTGGGCACCCCGATTTTCCCCGTAGCTGTGCCGGAAGCATTCAGGGTGAGAGAGCAGACTCTTCGATCCTCCGGGGAAAGGTTGAAGCAGCTCTCGGCACATGTTTCTCTGACTTTGTTGAAATCCTGCTTTGCCGCTCCGAAGGTGATGTACTTTTTGCGAACTGCGCCAACCTGGTTACATCCTGTACACGTGGATTCCTTTGATTTGGTGTTGAAGGAGTCCATGGAGTGTTTACTAAATGTCTCTTTGGATGCTGCCCAGTGGGACTTGGCTTCATTGCCTATCCGGAGTGGTGGGCTTGGTTTTCGGCGCGTCAGGGATGTGAGTCTTCCGGCTTTCCTGGCATCGGCGGCGGGAGTGGTGGATCTGGTTACTAAGATTTTAGGTTTAGAAGGTAACAAAGCCACCATACCTTTCGCTGCCGATGCTTTGTCAGCTTGGGAGACGCTCAACCCGGGTGCTTCCGTGCCGGAAAGGCAGTTCCGTCAACGTTTGTGGGACGAAGTTGGCGTTAAGCGAACTTTTGAGGGTCGGTTGCAGAATACCACTGGTGCCGATAGAGCCAGGCTTATCGCGGCTTCTAGTCCAGAATCTGGTGCCTGGTTGCACGCCCTCCCTTCTCCGAACTTGGGTACCCTACTCGACAACAACTCGTTGCGGGTGGCCGTTGCTTTCCGCCTGGGCTGTGATGTTTGCCAGCCTCATCTTTGCATTTGTGGCTCCATGGTGGAGAGCAACGGGCACCATGCCTTGTGTTGTTGTCGGTGTGTGGGAAGATTCCCTAGGCATCATGCCTTAAATGACATAGTTCGGAGAGCTCTGGATTCGGCAAATGTCCCCTGTGTGCTGGAGCCACCGGGACTTAGTCGGTCGGATGGCAAGAGGCCGGACGGGTTGACGCTAGTGCCTTGGGAGAGGGGGAGGTGCCTCGTATGGGACGCAACTTGCGTGAGCACTTTTGCGGCCTCTCACTTAGGTCGTACTGTGCGTTCAGCGGGAGCGGCTGCTGAGCAAGCAGCTTGGCTCAAAAAGGGCAAGTGCGCTGGGTTTGCGAATTATATTTTCGTCCCACTTGCGGTAGAGACGTCAGGCTGTTGGTGCGCGGAGGCAAAGGCGTTTCTTAGTGAGTTGGGGCGCCGCCTGCATGAGAGGGGTCATGACCCCCGCTCTGGTTGGTTCCTGGCGCAAAGACTGTCCATTGCGGTTCAGCGTGGCAACGCAGTGAGCTTAATGGGCACTTTTGCGCCGGGAACAATGCGAGGGTACTTGTTTGAGTAAGTGTTTAAGGGCTATTTATATAATTAGTCATTATAGTTGTAAAATGTTTATCCTGTTAATATTAGTTAAGATTATAATTAATTATTATAAATATTATAAATCACCTAACCTAAGAGTAAGAATAAATAAAGGACATAATAATAATAATAAAGAAATAACCCAATTAACATTATGCACAAAAGCTACTTGGTGGAGAAACCTATAAAGACCGAGCAGATTTACGTTACAGCTGAAAAGCGAAAAAATATTCGGGCAACCAACTCATAATGAACATATAATAAGCAGATGCCGGAAATCCAAACCATTACCTGGCGATGCAAATAATATAGTGCTTTTCTCAAACATCCAAAATAAAAATAATATTTTATTATATCAGAAGTGATTTTCACAGTACAAACTGACTCGATAATTTATTATTATCTACCTACAACATTTTTCGACTTGTTCCTCAATTTCTCTCTGATTTAAGTAATCTTTTACCCGGTAAAATGTCAATCTAAAACTAATTTTAGGTAATAATTAAGGTTCAATTTAAAGATGTTGTTTCAATATCACTTGCCAAAAGAAGGTTACATTGCTGGTAGTAGAGGAGAGTCGGTAAAGTAGAATAAAATTATATTTGCATATCAAGATCAAGGTCAGCCTTCGAACCAGCGACATGATACTTCCGGATCCAGTTCGACGTACCTACTACTACCTAGTTGATGTCAACATGTCACTGTAAGTTTGAGAAAATAATTACATTGTGTGAATTTTCCATATCTCGTAAACATATTACAAAGTTTACATTATCCGCTCATTTTACTCACGAGGAAACGATAAATTTCGATGCGTCACGATAAAGTGCGCAATGCGTTGATCCGCGCACGCGCACGTCGGTGCACGGTGGTGACAGAGCGCCGAACGGAAATAGAAAGGTCACCATTTTTTCACGACAGCGATAAGTAATGTGAATTTGCAGTTCATTGTAATATATTTACTCGCTGAAATTGACATAATAGACATATCGCGTGAGATATCAAACGCGTTTAATATATATATGTCTATTCAATAGAGGCGATGTTACGGACCATAATTTTAAAACATTTTTTTATTATTATTTCATTATGACACCTCTTTGCTACTGAACAAAGAGCCGTATCTGGATCGTCGATCCGACAGGCATTTCCAACTATTTGACTCGTAGAGCGAAACGTTCTTAATTCTTGGCAATAAAGCAGTGTATCCTTAAACAAGAGCACACCTGCTCAAATGTCAAGCGCTGTCGTAGCGTTTTTGCACGGGTGGATCACGGCACTTTCTCGTGTTTACCTTCTATTTTTAGATTATAACTGTTTATTAGTATTTTAAGTGCAGGTCAGTTACAATGTGCTTTACGAATGTAAGCCTGACTGGTGACAATTTAACTTTTTGTGGCAATAACGAGTTGAAGTATTCGGTAACGGACGAATTTAGGAAAAACACCTCGTTACTGTAAGTAGGCACGTAATTTACGAGTAAGTAATTCTATTTTGTAATAACTTTCTAATACTTGTTTAAAGTTAAATAAATGATTCAACTTGAAAAGTAGGTACATACTCGTTGATTGATAACCAATTAATTTATTGCACACAGCGGGTACATGTCTGGTTTCGTAATGTTTACCGACTTTTAAAATCGTATGAATTCATATCGAATTTCTTTATTTATTAGAATACGAGTATTTACAATTTCATACATGAACGTCAATGTTAATTTCAATGAAACTGATTATCGATCTGATGTATTTATGAATGTAATTAACATAGGTACATTTAACTACCAATGTTATGAAATCTTACATTTGACGAGCCGTGAATACCGTTATTAATTAATTATGAGGTGCACATTAAACGGATGACAAGGGGGACTTGTTCGGAATTGTTTATTAGAATTCAGTATTAATTCAATTCAGTAACACGCTCACGCTATAATAGGAATAGGAAGTTTGCTCATGCGCTCAACATTTTCTTCCAATTTCTGCGTTTAAGAGTAAGATTCTACCAGAATAGATCTTTAATAAATATGAATAATTTTGGTAGTGTAGGGTTTAAACGGAAGTTGATTGCATAAACTTGGTACCTATTGTGTACGATGATTCAAAAGTGCTTAGTGATACGCCTACTTGAATAAAGAATTGTTTGCCTTTTACTCTACTTGACGATGGTCATAAAAGTAATATACCTACTTAAGTAACGCTACCTCAATTCGGCTGTTTGAATCAAGATCTAACTAACCAAATTGATAAATATTAATGTTTTTATTTTATTAAGAATAGGTAGACGGTGACCACGATCATAATTATAGTCCATTTCAAATACGAAGGCCCGATTCCACTGGGCAAAGTCATTAGGCGTCAATAGTAGGATCAGTGATAACAAAAGATACATGGCCAGACCCTTTTGTGGCGTGATATTCTTTGCATACATCGGTGGACGACACGTGCCAATTTGTAGTGGACCAATTAAATGACAAAAGTTTCGTGTGCATCGGGCTATCGTATTTGAAATGGACTATACCTGCTGGTAAGTGACAATGCATCGTCTACGGTGGAGGAATTGGTAACTTTATGAATTAAACTAGACGTTTCAGAATAAGGCTGCGATATTTGGCGAACCGTAAATACCGTAATTATGAGGTGCACGCTAAACGCATGACACCTCGTTGCGCAGCGGCACCGATCGCGCGCTTCGTAATCTAATAACCTCTAATCGTTGCCAAGTATTCGTGCCGAGCGGTGCATAAACAAATGCTTAATGGATTATTCATTCGATACGCTCGAGCTACCTCCACTTGGCTGTGTTGATGGAAAATCTGTCAAATAGCCGATTTTGTGAAGGTTTGTCTGTCTATCCTCTGCTTAACACAGTGATCGTAGTGCTTGAAATTTGTAATCTGACATAGTTATTAGGTAGGTACATATTTTTTATGCCGATAAAGTAGTAATTTTTTTTTGTCGTACCTCTCCTACACGTAAAGTGGGAATGATTTTTATATTTTGCTGAAATACTATAGTGTAGGGTTCGTACCGTTGAATAGGTCTTTTAAAAAAAATAAAGGTTCCACGACGAGTTTTTTTTTTTCTCAAGTCAATATTTTGGACATAACCGGTACAAACTTGTTTTTAATTTCCAAAAATGTGTCTCTAACTTTTGACCCGTGTATCCAAAAAAAAATGAATATTAGGCTTATATAATAGGTACTTTACATCATAACTACTCGTATTTGGAACATAATCAGCCCAGCCGTTTTAAAAAAACATGATTTTTTAAAATTTAGTATGTTGCCACACATGCAGTTTATTAATAGCAGTTTTGTTTCCCAGGTATGGTAGGTATCAAAAAAAGACAGTAATAATAAATGTCCATCGAATAATTCGACTACTTTACATCATTCGCTCATAAGTATATAAATCTTACCTGTTAATGCGTCTATCGGATTACGTGTTTAATAGGACTAGGAGACGCCTACGTCCAGCAGTGGCCTAAAATAGGCTGATGATGTGATATAAATCTTAACGTTTAGACTTTCCTATCGACTCGAGTGCAATTTTCATTTTTGGGTATCGTAGTAAAAATGGCAAAAACAGAATCGGCAGAAACGGAACTACGGTACGATTTACTGAGAATGATTCGACATGCTCTTCGCCATTTTTTTGTTATAGGCATACATTTGTGTATTGATTTAATGTTGCGGCGAAATAATTACTTACATATTAACGCGATTAATCGAGTCGCGCCCCGCCGCGCAGTGCGCTCGCGAGTTCGTGCCCGGCGGCCAGTGCGCAGATCAAGTGCGTGCGGGCTCACCGCTATCGATATCAACATATCGATACTATCGCTGTCATTATTAGATATGAGTCACTGTCATCGATGCAGACAGAACGAATTCCTGAATAAACGAGACAAAGACTAAGGCACCGGGGTGCTTAGCCAAGTTGCCAATCGCTAACGCTTAATCGTCAATCGTAAACGAAAGGCAGCTAACTGTCTTTGTCGCACTAATATGAAAGAGTGATAGAGAGGGAAAACTACGATACGCTAGCAAGCGCTAGCGATTGGCAACTTGGCTAAGCATCCTGTACCCCACTCTTAGTATTCTAAATATCAATCAACATACTATAGGTAGGTATGTTCATTCATATTTAGAATAGGGGTAGGTATTGTATTGGAGTTGTTATTATTTGTAACAATTTTTGATATAGGTACCTACTTATCTATCTACTTAGATCTCAGTAGTTGTCTATAGCCTTAATTTATTTTTAAAGAAAGAAGAAGCTCTAAAAAAGTAAGTATTCTACGTTTTTTATCAAAACCTTATTGATATTTCAACAATGCTTATGTACCTATTATCTACCTAATTAGTAAATGTTACATGAATTTCAATGAAACTAACACAAAAGTCAGAGCATTTAGCGATTGGTTTTCGCGGATGATCGATTTGATTGACGGATTTGTACAAAGAAAAACTGAAATGCCTGGCGCCATCCGTCAAATGGTCAAATGTTTTGCGATTGGCGCCATCCGTCTTTTCATGTGTTAAATAAGGAAATGGCACTCGGCATAAGCTGCATAGGTATACGGGGTCCATTAAAGGAATGCTAGCTGTAATACGTATAATGATGAACAATATTGCATGCGCCAGCACGCAAGAGGCGTTGAAAAGATAATATGATGTAGAAAGCGTTTACATTATGAAAATCTGTGCCATACCTACATAAATGCAAGAGTTGGCCAATTACTCGAACAAGATCAATTTCGTTGCAGTTTTTTGCTATTACAAACGTTTATTTTATTTTACCTATCCCTGTCTGTCAATCTTGTGATTTTAATTTGATCAACTTCCCGGTTACCGTTTGAGCAAATTTTCTGTAACTATATGTGAGTGTAGGTTCGTTGACAATGCAATATAATGATATCATGGAGCTGGTGAAAGACTACAAAAATTTGGGAATGAAACGATGTAACCGTGTAAAGAAAGTGCAATCAAAATAGAATGGAATGATCTTGTATAAAAAACAAAATACTTATCTACAATAATATATTATGAACAGCACTGCACAGCACTTAAATTCAAATACCTAGATTATGTAGATAACGAAAAAAAATCGACCCTTCTGAAACTTCCAAAAACCTCATTAATATTCTGCGTTCCAAAACCTCAGGGGCAACGGAAACTTATCTTTTATTACCTTATAGGTATATGAAATAGTAACTATGATATCTGTAACTATGTTCTGGTAAAAACGGTCTTTTGGTAAACTATGGTTGGAACGAGAAACAGCACAATCATACCACGAATATGATCTTTACATAGCATGCAGATAGCAACAATAACTAGTAGGTATTTTTCACAATCGTGTCATAATACTTAGAGAGCTTTTTCGTCGAGTACCGTATTTAACGAGTATCGTAAAAAAAGCTTGATTGAGACATTATTGTGAACAATACTTTTTGTACGAGATCATTAAAATAAAATTAAGTAATTGAATTAAATACCTATCATAGGTACAAATAATATAATGTAGTTTTTCTGTCCGACATAATTTACATAAGATTATACGAACCAGCTGCGAATCGAAGGTTTTTTTTATTCAAGTCATTAATAAATAGATCTGTTAGGTATCGAATTGATCGCAACAACATAATATATAGGGCACCCCTAGTACAAAAACAGGTCAATTACTCGTCCCGTAGTTGACCGCGAGAACTTTCTTCCATACATATGCAGCGGGGAAAGGGGGCTGCGCGCGCGCCGCGAAATGCTAAAGTTGAATAACACTGCGTGGGACAACCTGCTACTGCCGCTTCGAACCCATTCTTGGTACCGCTGATCCACAACTGCGTACTGTTGTCATAACTTATGGTATCCGTTTTATGCAAATGATTGGTTATTGTACTTCCCTAAATACGCTTAATACATAAATAGGTTGCTTAGTTAACGTTAGATTAAAGCAAAATCCTAAGAAGTAATAAATTTTAATTCATGTTTTTTTTAGGCCTAAATATGAGCGTCTATTTTACATACCGTCCTACTCCTATTACTGCAAATAGTGCAAATACCAGCTATGTCCACATTTTGTTATTCGATAGCTAATGAATTTAATTATCATGACAATTAAAAATTGATGCAGCCAAAACCTGATTCACTCGTCCTGATAGCTGTTATTTGCAGTAAGTAATAGGGTGAATTACTTACTGCTTGCGAGGTAGGTACTTTAATTTCATGAATAGTGCTGCAACTAAATTAGCACTGGAAATAAGCCCTTTTGAAAAGACACTCCTTAGTTTATACCACTTTTTATCTTATGCAAACATTTAAGTATCGCTGTAAAATTCCCGATGCCGTCGAAAGACAGTTAATAGAAGCATCTTGGAGAAGAACGGGCGGGCAGTAGGTAATGATACATTCGCACGGCGAAG